>JAWWEW010000002.1:3369080-3380605 GCA_035583185.1 Anabacerthia variegaticeps | reverse complement strand
TTCGTCCCCCAGAGGGTGGTGGGCACTGCCCAGGCTCCCCAGGGCAGTGGGCACAGCCCCAAGGCTGCCAGAGCTCCTGGAGGGGTTGGATAACACTCTCAGGCATAGGGTGGGATTGTTGGGGGGTCTGTGCAGGGCCAGGAGCTGGACTTGATCCTTGTGGGCCCCTTCCAGCTCAGGATATTCTGTGGTTTTGTGATTTCTAAGTAATAAAACATAAACCAATAAATTCTGATAAAAATAAAACTTAGATAATTATTATCCAATTATAAATTCTCCGCTGGACTAGAAATGTGATTACACAAAATTCCCAAAGACTGACAGACAAATGAAACGTGATAAAGGTAACAGGATAGGAGACAAAGATAACCAAATGCATCTGAGCAGCCTAGCAAGAAAAAATGTCAAGGACATAACATCTACCTTGTGGCCCAGCAGTGATATCGATTGTCCCCAGCCCGTGGTAACAAACCAAGTGCCGGTGCATGTTTTGCATGTAAAAAGTAGCCCTTGTAAAATAAGTGCTGCTGCTCAGCAGGGTGTAGTATTCACCCTCAGACACTCTCAAATACCAATATACACACAGTAACCTTTCCACAAATACAGAAAAAGCATGCTGTCACAAGCCAACAAAAAAGAGAAAGCCACATGGATGCTGTGCCAGAAAATGAATGTTAACTTTCTGATTTCCCCTCTGTAAGTCAATTCGATATAAAACCTCTGAAAAGGATTTTAATAAAAGTAATAATAATGATAATAAAAGCAAGACAAAGGCAATGGTTCTGTAAAGTGTTTCTCAATACTATTGCTGAAACTTAATTTCCAAAGTGCCACTTTATTTTTATTCGATGCACAGCTCGTGTTTTCTTTATCAACACCAGAAAATGTGAGCTTTGCAGACAGAGCTGCCACAAAAACAAAACCGGAAAGCTTACTCTTCACCTGTAATGTCCCAGAAAAAAACAAACAGCAATAAATATTCCGTGGATCAGAATTTATATTAAGGTAGCACTGAGCTTCCAGCATGAAGAGCCCAGCAGTAAGTTAATGACCCTCCTTTTGCACATGCATTCTACTTTTCAGCCCTTAATCATAAAATAATCTATTCCAACACCACCAGGACCCCTGCTCTGCTTGTAGAACTGAACAGGGTGTTCCCAACCAGCACCTGCCATTTCACTGAATTTCTTTAAGGTTCAAGAGGAGCAGGGGCAAACACTGGGACAAGGAAAAGAGCAGGGGGAAAGAAGAAGCTTGACATTGTGGAGTTCTTAGTTCCGGAAAATTATGGTCCTTTGCTGCTGCCCTGAAGGTCTCCGTGACCATCAGCCCTGACAGGGGTAACTAGCGCAAACTGAGAGCAGGAGAAGAAACAAAACACCAGAGCAAAACTCTGCAGCTGTAAAAAGGCCCATTTTCCCTGTGCTTAACCCATGGGGTCCGTCCAGTCTCCTTGCATATGACACTCCAGCAGTATAAATTATGGAGAATACATTATTCTTGATAACTGAGTCATCAGGTCTTGATTGAAATATTAATGGAGGAAATCTGACTTCCATTCCCTCCTTGAGCTGCTGCCCAATTACATTAATAACCATACAATCTTCCTCTGCAGGAAATACACAGATAATAGCAACATTCAAAGAAAACAAATGTTCTGCATTGTTGAGGTCTTTAAAAAAAATTATTATTCACACATGCACACACACATATAATTTTCCAGTTTGAAACCCAGAAATTACCATTAGAACCAGCAGTCAGAAACACCCCAGCATTATGTTATGGAGCCT
Source organism: Anabacerthia variegaticeps (assembly GCA_035583185.1). Lineage (NCBI taxonomy): Eukaryota > Metazoa > Chordata > Aves > Passeriformes > Furnariidae > Anabacerthia > Anabacerthia variegaticeps. The sequence continues at coordinate 3,378,815 of JAWWEW010000002.1, read as the reverse complement.
ATCAACCTCTCAGCTTCCTCTGAACACAGGCATTAATTGCCTGCCTCGGACTGCAGCTACCTGAGAGACTTCAGAGAGAGAAAACATCCCTTTTTTTAAAGTGAAATCTGGTATTGTGGAGAAACAGCCTGATCCCTGGAGCTGTGGATCTGCAAACAGTAATCCTGCTGAAAAAGTAGTTAAGCAAGGTTTCTAAATTCAAATTATTTTCTTTTTGTTCTTACTTTCACAGTAGAAAAGCCCAAGATTTTGTCATCAATACTGAACTTCTGCTGTAAATCCTCCCTACTGTGTATCCATATAGATACACAAATACAAGACAGGACAGGATGAAGACAAACATAATTAATGCTTCTTTGCATTGGAATAATTAAGTTCAACCATTAACTATGTAAAACAGCAGCTGAATCTTCCCATACTTATTTTAATTACCATTTCAGCAACAACAAAATAAAACTCCCAAACTTAACAAGCCATACTGCAAGCACCTCTGGAGGAAACACACAGCCAAAACCAGTTGAGCTTCATTTAAAAACTACTCATGTTTTTTAAACTCTGCTGGTTTGGTGTTGTTTTTTTTTTTTCTGTATTTTGAATGCCTTGCTATACATAAACCTCTGACACGAACAAACTTCATTTGCAAGTTCAAAAATCAAGATAACAAATCCATTAGGTTAAGCTGGGTGTAATATACTTGACACAATAGGTAATTATCTTTATTAGTCTGATAGGAGCTTTTAGATAACAACATCTGAGTATGAGATTTATCTAAACAGTGTTCAGATAGGAGATTTATTTGTAATTTCTTGGTTCATTTAGAAATTAACTCAAAGAAATAACGTTCATTCAGAAGGACTAAACTAAGAAAAGTGTTCAAACCATGAAGCACTCAACTGTGGAAATGTTCACCTCATTCTCTCTATTAAAAAAACCAAACCCTCCCAAGAGTTTTTCGTGAAAGGTTTAATTGTATTTGGGGGACAATGAAATTTCTGGGCTCACACAGGTAAGATTTTCCCAGGAAGTCAAACAATGTAATGCTTGGGAAGGTCCCTTTGCTGGACTTGAAGCATCGTGGTCACTGTGATGCTGCTGCCTCACTGGGGAGGTCTATCCTTCCCTCTCCATCCCTCCAATGACTCTGACCAAGGGCTTCCATTATCACTGCAAAGTGCAAGATTAGAAGTGTGAGTCCTACTCAATTCCCTGCCTTATTCACACCACGGTCTGTCTGTCTGCCGGACCTACCCGTGCCTGGCACCGGCGAGCTCCGAAGGGAAGGTGAGATGTATCAGCAGAACTGTGGGCTCTGCAGCCCCTCAGCACTGCAGGGGAATTGCCTGCATTGTTCCCTTGAAGCAGGTCCACTGAAACACCAAAAGGGACCTGGAGCTCTTCATGAGAGCACAAGCTATAGCGAGGTAATTTTTAACAGAGAGGAAACTCATTTTCATGGGCTATGATGGGTTAACACAAAAGCTGGAGAGAAGAGCCTAAACCCACCTACCCTATCTACCTTTGCAAGACAGCTCTTTTCTTCCACAGCCCCCAAGAAGTGACTTCAGCCCTTCCCCAGGTCTGGGTGTCCCCCGCAAGGCCAGCCCAGCTGCCCAAAGCGAGAGCCGCTCTCCCTCCATCTGCCCCATCCCGGCTCTTCCAGAGGGCACCACTCCCAGCAAGGCAGAAGTGCCTCAATCCCCCAGCTACCTCGGAGGCACAGGATGCACAGGATCTGTGCAGTAAGCACTGGACACATTTGCAAAACAATTCTACCATCTGTCACCACAGGTTTGACTCGACAAGCTCGAGCACAGAACCTTCAGCTCCAACTTTGCTTCTGTTCTCCTCGCTCGGAATATATCCTGGGGCAGGGGGGAAATCATGTGGAGAAGGCTGTTTCTTGATGTTAGACCAAGGGTAAGGCCAGGGCATTACTCAGATGTTTTGTAATCCTGTCTTTGGGGAGTAAAATTAACTTGCAAGCACCTTATTACAGGGGGATTCATAGAGGCACCAAAACTGAAGTACATCAGCTGTTGGGCTCCTTTTTATTTAAGAAAAAAATTAATTCACTACATCTTCCTAAAGAAACAAAAAAGAATTTTGAATATCTTTAAAATGCATGAACTTATATAACAACTTTCATACTGTGAAAGATTACAAACTTGAGGAACAGCATCTTTCTAAAGCTGGTAGGTAATAAAAATGAGAAAGAGAGCTCTGCCTGCCAGCTAAGCCCAATGCCACACTTTTCACCACAAATCAGCCTTCCTTTCACTTCAGTTAGTAACAGCTGCTATTAAATATTGAGAAAAAACTTAATTAACCTTGCTCTGGAACACCCCTGAATTATCTCCTTTCTGTAGGTTTGAACTTTCACCTGCACACAGCATTAATATGTCTTTTGCACTGATCACGAAGTCAAATTAATATTTTTTAATTGGGAGGAGAAGTATGTTTCTAGGCCAAGACCTTGTATGCTAAATCTGTTCAAAGTGAACCTCTAAGGCTCTCCTAAAAAACACTAAAAACAGGAGTTTATAGCAGAAATGCTGACAGATTATATTCTTGCCAGCATAATATAACCTGACTCTAAGATAAATGTTTCATGAATTAAAAAAGTTGAAAAAAGCTCCTCTGTTCAGCTTTGTTCTCGAGATGAAAGTGAATTATCTTTTTGTCTTCTCCTGACACTTGGATTTTTGTACTGCAGTCTGCAGAAAGCTGTAACCACAGGCAGTATTTAAACAGACATGACCGTGTGGGATTCTCTCCTCACTCAACTCCTGCAAGAGACATCAAACTCCCAACTATATAAGAAGGAAAAAACGTTTCATGGCAAGTAGACACCTCCTGTTCCTGCTTCTGTGAAGAGGGAGAAATGTCTTCTCCAGTTGGAGAGATCACACATGAGCACAGTCCCACCTGCACGGCCATGAGAGACCATCCAGGGAGGGGAGGGAGAAATTCCCTTTCTGCACCACTCCTTTAAAAGAAAATAAATAGGAAAAGAATCCCTCGAGGCTATTGAAATTCTTTCACTGGAAGCAGAGCTGTGTATCACTGCCCTGGTTGATATTGGCAGATGGCTTCATTAACAGAAGCCACTGCATCTTCCTAAACGGCAGGGGAACATACATCACCCTGCCTGAGCAAAAAAGCCAAATTCTGTGGTTCCTCCCATCCAGTGCAAGTCCTGCAGTTTCAATGTTCCAGCAAGGGAAGGCTCAGTGGTGCCAGGGCAGGCATGGCCAGGGAAACCCTCTGTGCTGCAGCCTGTTCACTGCAGACCTCGCCCTTTAAATTAACTTGGTATTCCAGCGCTCTGCAAAACATACCCACCATTTCCAGGAGAGCACTGCCTGAATGACAGAAACCTGGTAGGGCTGTCTAACACTAACCCTCATGAGCTCTCTTGCTTTAATGTAAAAAAGATCAGAAATATGAATTATAAATGAGCAGAAGTTGCTGGTGGAGTATAACTTGAAAGGTTATGAGTGCGGTGCAAGCATAGAAAAAATACACAATAATTCCTGTTGGCTTTGAAAATTAAATTATGTGAAGGCAGAATAAAACAATGAATACATCATTTAATTATAGATAAGAAAAAGTGAGACGACTACATGTGGGAATTCCTTTCTTCTTATCTGACAATGAGAAGTTGAGTATCAGACTGAAGGTCTTCGATGCTCTTAGAAACTCAGGCTCAATTTTGGCCCCGATGCCAAACTGTTGCCTTTTGTGAATTCATACCAGAACAATGGTTATTTTTCCTAGCAGGAAAAAGGAAAAACTAAGTGGCTTTAACTGAAAAGACAGCACAGAGAGCCGTGATTATTAAATAAAACAAAGGAGGTGGCCTAAAAGTTGAAAAAACAAAGAAACAAGAAAAACTTGAAGAACTTCCTCCCTTCAAAGAGTCAGCACAAATCAAGAGTAAGCCAACAGCATCAAAGTTATCACTTGTCTGACAGCCATTGGGAGAGTGTTTACTTCTCTTGGAATGAAGGAATTTGTAAGCCTGCTGAATTGACAGTGTGAATTTTGTTCTGGCAGTCACCCTGCATCAAACGCATCTCAGCCAAATTCCAAATGGCAGATGCACAGCGAAATAACCAAAATGAGAACAGCCAAAAAGGGCAAACTTTACAGAGCAGTTCTCCTCCATCAACCTGCAACTGCTGAGCAGCTCTCCTGAAGTCAGCTGCTTCTTTGATCCCTATCCTAATGACTAGTTCCCAAAGTGGGGGGCTTGGCAAAGAAACCAGGATGTGAATGGAAAGGGAAAACACATCACTTGCTTACCATGATCTGGTTTTCCCAGCTAGTGCTGCTTTGGGAAAAACAGGATCGTTGACCTGAATAAGCAGGATCAGAGAAGAGGATCCAGAATATTGAGCTGGAAGCACTGAAGAAGTTATTCCTCGGGAAAAGAAGTCATTGAAATAAAAAAATGGACCAGTATAATTTTGAAAATTCTAACTTGGAATAAAAATAAATCACCAGTGGCAGAGGAGAAAACATCGCAATCAGTTCTTACAAACACACCATCCATGGATTCTCCACCCCAGGTCCTGCTTACACCATCTACATATTATAAGTGAAATGAGAAAAAAAGGATTGCAAGCCCCTGTCAAAAATAATCCTGATGTTCTGTCATTTCCGATTCAGAACTGTGTAATGATTCCAAATCAAATTGACATCAATATTTTCAGAAGTGAGATTTTCCAAAGAAAAGAGGAAGCAAAGCAGGAAGGTCTGCATAGCTATGGAAAGTTCCATCTTTTAGGAAGTCTGCTGGACATGTAAGTTCTACTTGGCATTCAAAGCACAAATACTAATGGCTGTCTCAGTATCTCAATAATATGATGGTTAGCTTGCATTACATTTAGGAACAGGCAAACTTTGTCTCATAAACTTGCATCTTACATATATTATGGGCCTCACATGTTTTTTTGCTGTCTTGCTTAGCTAAAATAGAGATACAGTGTGAAAAGGCATCAACATTTGTGTCATTGCCTTCCACTTCCACCAGGAGGGATCACAAAATAAAACAGATCTTTCTGAATCTCAGTCTGAGCATTACCAATATTACTCTTTCATCACAGCACTGCTCCCAGTGAAAGGCTGGCTTCAGTCTTGGTAGAAATGGACTTAGGCAAAACACCAATTTTGAGATTCCTGTCTGCTTTATAGAGCTTATTGATCATTCCACAGAATAGTTATTTTAATCATTAAAAATACACTCGAGCGGTTTAGCTTTGTTAAGATTAATATTTCCCAATAAATTTAATGGCTGAAATGACATAGGAATAAATATATATTTTTAATCCAACAATACTGGCACTGTAAGTGGTGACTGGACTTACAGGGCCAGAGGGTACAGAACTATTTAGGCCACCTCCAAAGAAGCACGTGTAGAGGGCTAAAACCAGAAAATCTTTACTGGAAATATCCCACAACAAAACAAATGTCATAAAACGTTATAAATACACAGTCCTTCATGTGCAAGAAGTCGAATCAAAAAAATTGGAAAAAATCCTTCCAAAGCAAGAAGAACACTTTTCCCAGAATGTTTTTGTCAGGGGTGATAAAAACATTTAGCAAGTGAGAAGGAAGAGCTCTTCATCTCTTTTAGCATCGTTTTCCCAAGGTGCTCACATCATGGCACAAGATTGCAGAGACGCTGAAGAAAAGCAAAACTCCTGGCAGCCTTTTCAGAGACCTCTTGTAAAATTGCAGCATGATTACATTAGCTCTTAAATTAAAAGAAGTTTCTTACGAAGTTCAGCCTGTCAGAGTTGCCAGAATTAGATCTGGGACCAAAGGTATTATGGCTAAGCTCAACGCTGTATAAATATTAGATCCATTATTCAAACAACTCGCAGGATACCATGAGCTTGACTTTACAGTGACAAAAAGCTCCCCATGAAACATCTTTCCTGGGATTTTCCCCCAGTAAGGGTTGTGGCTTGGGCCCCTGTCTGAGCAGCAAGGACGTGTAAGCAGCAGGGTCCCAGTGAAGGAGCTGGATCCTGTGTGCAGCCTCAGACAAAACAATGCCAGCCTTGGGGCTGGTGAGTTATTAACAGCAGCCTGCTCTGTAATTGTCACTGAAATAATCTCATTGACACATACAAGTTAGGAAATAGAGGGCTCATTAACAAAGCCTCCAGCCTTTATTAGATCATATAAATAACCAAGAGTGCCTGCAAAAGATCGATTACAGCCTTTAAACGTTTACAGAATCAGTGTTTAATTAAGACAATTTTAATATGCAAATCAAGCCTAATTATCATCATTTGTTAATGTTAGTCTGCCTGGGCTCTAAACAGCTTCAGCTGCAAATATGGTAACACGATCATATTTCTGCTGCCTTTTTTTTTTCCCTAGGAAGAACTACAGAGGAAACGATCAAGTTGTGCCTCCAGTGCACACAAAGGCTTTCAAGACCACATTTCCATCTCCTGCTTGGAGAGGAAGGTCAAAAAGTGCTCAGTGTAGCAGAAAATCTCGTGGCAATATTATGCATTTCTTCACCCACTATTTTGTTGAGTGCTTTAATTAATGTATTTCCTTCAAAGTGCCCAACCCCTCCGGGAGCTTCTTTTGATGAAAATGTGCCCTGTTCAATGCAGCAATTGAGTGGGTGGGTTTCTCACACAGGCCATTGTCACTCAGGAGCTGATATTGGGGCTTTTTTCCTTCCTACCTCCTCTGCCCTGGGAGTGGCAACTCTCCTGTGCTGAGAAGCCACAGCATTATGGCAAAATCCCTGGAAATTCAAGTGTGGAGCAACCAAGAGAACAGCCCAGCCCTCAGCAGTGTGACGGGAGGAGCAGTCCAGGAGGAATACAGAGCAACCAGGGAGGAAACAAATGTCTCTGTTCTGATTCTTGAAGAAGCAAATTAAAACCTCGAATCCTTGGTGAATTTGTTTTGGGAAAGAGGGTGAGGCAGCTGCAAAATAATCCTGGTAAAAATCATTCCCTTTTCCTGACACTGCAGCTCTGCTGCCACCAGGATGGGCTGCCCAGATTAAAATGAAGGAAGAGAACCAGTCACTGCTGGGCACTACTGAGTCATTGTTGAATGCTTTACACACTGACAGAGGGGGAAATATGAAATGTTCCTGTTTGCAACATTTTACAATATGCAGAGTCACTGCTTTGTTTTTCTTTGCCATTATGTTTTCTTTCCTCATATCCCCAAAGCTCTGGAGCCTGTAGCTGCTCATCTGGTTGAGGGTAAGAGGGAAATTTTCTGCTTTTGCTCGTTCTGTAATATATTCAGTATTTCTAAGGAAAAGTAGTCCTCATGGAAAGAAAAAAGGGGCGTGCAGTTACAATAGGCCGTGAGCCTTTCAAGACAGAATGAATAAAACTGTAAAAATCAGAGGAAGAATAAAATACCAGAGGCAGCTTGAAAAGCCCCCAGTTCAAATGGGAGCTTTAACCAGCTTCTTGACTGACTGGGGGATGAAAGGACTTCACACAGGAACCATGTCTGGGCACAGCCATGGCTGAGTACAGATCTGCCAGGCAGTCACTTCCCAGCTCCTCTTGGGAAGGTCCTCTCTGGAGGCAGCCTTGGAGAATGGGGCATGTTCAATACAATCTGGGCACGCCCTTGCTGACACAGCAAATCCTCACAGCAGCTGAGTCAGGCTGGGGACAAATCAGGGTGGGCACAAACCCTTCGACAGCAGGAGCACCTGACACGTCTGAACCTCAGGCAGTGAAGAACCAACAGTGCAGAAGGGGCTGCTGAGGCAGCTGGCAGGCACCAGTGCTGGATTTCTGGTGTGTTCCCACCAGGGCTCCTGCACGGGGCTGTGGGAGCTGCCATCACTTCTGGGGAACATCTGAACATGAGGAAACCACAGGAATTTGAACTGAATCATGAGGGGATGGCCTGAAGTTGTGTGAGGGCAGGTTTAGGTTCTGTGCTCAGACACAGGGTACATACACTTACACCTCATAGCTATTCCAGCAGGACTAGGACAGGGAAGGGAGGAAAGGAGGATACTTCACAAGTTCAGTTCATTCCCACATTTCCTGCAGTGCTGTACTGCCTGTACTGCAGGCTGGTTTCTCTTAGGGGATGTTTCCCTAAAATGGGAGGTCACCAGCCCTGACGTGCTCCAGACAGACAGTAACTGAGGGATAATTCACAGCTGAGGGTTCACATCGTTCCCTGCTCTTCTCCATGGTATTAGTAACACTGGATAAGAGAGAGCCCTTTCTGCCCCAAAGGAAATTTCCCAGCCCATGGGACGTGCTGTGCTCTGGGACACCTGCTCCAGTTTCCCAATCCATTTCCATACAAACCCAGCCTTTTCCAAGGAAAGTTCCCGTATGGAACAGGCAGCTACACTGTCCGGAACTAAGTTCTCAAGTCTAAACTGCTATTCATGTCAAAAGTACATGGAATATATTTTGACATGTTTTATGGTCTCATTATATGCAGACAAATGACCATTCACTTTCGTGTCCTGTTAAAGGTGATGGAAAGTTAAAAGATTCCCAAACTCCCTTCTGTCTCAGCAAGATGAAACAGTAACTGAGTCACACACAAGATCTGATCACTTCCCAAGATATAAAGACATAACTCAAAGTAGATATTACTGTCAAAACCCAAAGAATTTTAAAAATTAATTTAGAAAAAATTACCTGCATTAGAAATGCACATCAACAACTCTGCTCCATAACAACCTTCAGGCATCTTCCAAATAAAATGCTGCTTCTCATGTAGACATCTTCTCTAGGTTCAATCATTTGAACATTCAAGTTCAAGAACACTGCTACAGGAACTGTCATAAAGTCCTACTTAAACAGCATTTACAGCCCCTCTTGAAGTCTTACTCTCCAATGACAATGGAATTAGTGCTCATTTTACAATGAGGAGAAAAGGAAGTCCCCTGGCACATGTGGCTGAAAACTGTGGAAGGAACCCTGACCCTGTGTTTAAGCAGAGCAGGGCAAACCCAAATTTCATTCCATTCCTCAGACACATCGAGCACTTGGCACAAATACTGGACTATTATTTGTGTTTTGCAGGAAAAAAATTCAACACATGGTTTAGATTAGTAAATAATTACATACAATTTAAGCTGTGTCTTTTCAGAAGACAAAAAATTATATTTTTTTTTTTTTTATTTAAAACGAGAAGTGCCTTCTTTGATAAAATGCTTTCAGTTGGGCTTGATTATAAATGCCCAGTATACCATTTTAAATGTGGTTCATTCTCCTTTCCTGTGTCCCTCATCAGTAGGGTCAGCATACACTGTTATTTCCTGATCTGAGAAGTAAAGCTCTGTCATTAATATTATTGGCTTTTTAATTTTTCAGTTTTAGCCAGATCTCTCCTGATTATTGAAAGACAGACAAGTAACGACACCTTTTTTAAAGATAGAAAAAAATTTAACACAAAGAAAAGAAGAATCTCAAAAGGGAAACACATGAATCCCTTTGAATGCAAGTGACCTATAACCTGCATTCCCCCTCTGCCAATGTCCAGATAAAGCTCTGAAATCCTGACCTGCAGGGAATTCTCAGGCTGCCCTGCAGGGGAGCAGAGGCTGGGCTGGGGTCCCCGGCGTGGCAGGGCTGTGCCCCCTGCCCGAGCTGTGCCATCCTGCAGTGACACAGCATGGTTTGGGCAGAGCTCCAAAAGAAAGTCACAAGCCACTCGTGGAGAACCTCTCACCCATGGTTTGGAATAGATGGCCAGAGG
>JAWWEW010000002.1:3298311-3368980 GCA_035583185.1 Anabacerthia variegaticeps | reverse complement strand
GGGCAGAGCTCCAAAAGAAAGTCACAAGCCACTCGTGGAGAACCTCTCACCCATGGTTTGGAATAGATGGCCAGAGGGGCCTCTCCGGTGTCCTCAGAGTGTAGATCTACCCGTGGTACATGACAAGATGGCACAAGAGGTATTGCACTGTGAGATATCATGTTGTGTTCATTTTCTCTTCAGTGAACTGAACTGCAAATAAATGACCCAGAAACCAGCAGGAAATGAGGACATATCACCAACACGGTTTTATAAATACTATTTGTTAGAAGACATAAGTCTCTTGACAATATATGACCCGTGACTAATTTCAGGGGGTCAAGGTGATCTTTGCCCTCCTCTGTGTAGAGTATTAGTCTTCTCTAGAGAAGTTCAGAGGTTAATGAATAAAGTGCCAGCAAAGAAGAAATGAGACTACGCAGGAAAATGCTTGTTCTTGGTCTCTGCTATAAATAATGCTCTCATTAAAATTCTGCCTTGGAAGAAAGGCAAGTCCATTAGTCTAGGAGCTAATTTTTACTGGCTCCTTAGATGTATGCATATTAAAAATTCAGCTTTTATAATTGCCAGCCATCAACCACCTAGTCAGTGCTGTTCTTGGAGTTTTTAATTATTTACTTCATTTGCATAGACACTCCAATTTATGATCAACCATTTAGTTATCAAGGGACATTTTTAGTAATTCCTCTTTTACGTTTTTATTTATTCCTTCTGTATCCCCAGCAGGAGGGCTGAGAGGACCTTACCCAAGGTGTGTGGCAGCGGGATGGGCTCACCCTGGCACCTGCAGCCTTCCACTGTCCTCATGGCCACACTACAGAGAACCTGCAGAACACCCCTGTCCCCCTCAGTGTCACAGCAGAGTGCAAGGACAACCCTCCTACCCACTGTCTTCTCCTCCTCTTCCTCAGCTGTTGCTGAAGGCCCTTGGCTGGTCTCTTGGCCTCAAAAGAGAAGGGAGGAGCTCCCACCTAGGAGCTGCCTCTTTGGTTCAGGTGCTGTGGCCTTTTGCCCCAGAGCTGTTCCCCTCTGGGTTTTCAGGCTGGAGCTGTGTCTCCTCCTCCCACAGCCTCGCTCTGCTCACTGCAGATGCAACTGCTGTGAAACTTCCCCCAGTACCTCCCTCCCTCGGTACCAACAGGTCCCAGCCTCTGCTGCTCATGCTCCTGAGCAGACAGGACATGTTTCCCCTCAGAACACTGTCTGCCCAGTTCCTTGGGCACACAAAGAGGACAGAACACCTGGGAAGGCTCGGGCTTTGAAAACAGTGAGTTCTGCAGTCCCACCTCTCCCCCAAGCACTGGGGGCACTGGCTGCATTCCTGCTGCCAACACACTCTTCTGCTGCACATTGTCCCCACAGGGCACCCCTGGCCCAGAGCCAGCACTGAATCCCGAAAAGCCACCCAATTTCTTGTTCATCCTTAAAAACAACTGAATTATGGAACGTGAGACGTGCCGTGTCCCTTCAGCGTTCAAGGGCAGCTCCAGCAACGAGGGGGATGATTGATGTGCAATCCCTGGTGTCGCTGTGCCCTCCCTGGGCACCATCTCCGAGGGCTCTTTGCAGGCAGGACACCACACGGCAGATGCGGAGGGAGAGAAGCAGCCTTGCCTGGCAGGAAGGGAATTGATTACCAATCCCTCTTTCTGCCAGGCAGAATTTCTTTGCTGCAATTCATACTTTTCAATGGGCTGTCTGCAGACAGCCTCCAGAAGGCTTTGGGGGAAGCGAGGGCAATGACACCAGAGATTACAAATCAATCACTATTATAGAGCCTTTTATTCGGTAGAAGCTTCCGAGCAGAAAACAGATACCAAAAATATATAATACGTCCTGACTTTTTGTTTGCTGTTTCCTTTTCTTCAGCTCTTTTATGCCGTGCTTTCCTCCTGACACCACTGCTTTCTTTTCTTTCGCTGCTTCCACTTCCATCTTTCTTACTACTTATTTTTCATTTATACTTGATTTTATCTTTCTGTCATCTTTCTTACCCCTAACCTACACCATCCATAGTTACCTGATATGGAAGTAACACATGAGCTATGTACTCTACGCTGTCATCTTCCCTGTTCCTCACTCCCAGATCCCTCCTTTCAAAAATGGGACAGTAACACTGACAGAGAATGGAGCAAGGTCTCACAAATTTCTGTTTTCCTGAAGCCATCACTTAGATCATTCTGCCTTATGCTGGGTTTAGTAAAACAGGACCCAGGCAGCGAGGACAAAAGGTAGCAGGGAGTCTGGCAAAGGTGACTGTAGTCCCTCAGCCACAGTATAAAACACTCAGAGAAAGCCCCCCATCCATCAGGGCACACTCACACTGCCAGGCACGGAATGTGGCACCCCTGAGCTGTGACACTCCTCATCAGGGCACTCATTTTATAAGGGACAATGTGGGTGCAGCCAGGAGGAATCAGGACATGCTGTTGCTCCAGAACTTTCACAAGACCAGTCCTGAACACCCAGCACGCAGGTCTGATCTTACTCACATTTATACTTTCTTTCATGTTTTAATTTATGTCCTGTTATTAATAAAGGTGTTGTCAACTAGAACAAGTGAGGTAGTTATTGACAATGTGTGGCTTATTTTTGAGAAACAGGCCTTTTTGAACAATAAGCCTGATCAAGGGACAGGTCAGTTTAAATAAATCAACTGACACAAATTTAGTAAAATAAATATCAGCAGTGTCAAAAACCATCTTCTAAAAAGATTTGGGTTACTGACTCAAAACAACTTTCTGTTCTAAAATATCAGTAAATTCAGATTTAAGTACATTTTTAGAAACTGAAAAAGAGATCAAAATTGTCAAAGGGGAATATCCAAAATTCTGTAGACATTGCAGTTTGGTTTTGCAGAAAAGAGATTTTATCCAGGTATTGATACCCAGAAAGTTCTAAAACTATTGATTTTTCATCCTAATCTTGCAGAGTGCAGCACACAGCCCACGTGAGTCACCTTGCACAGTCAGATGAATTACCAGAGCCACTTTGCCAGTAAGCCCAGGGCACAAAGCAGTGGCTGAAGGCTCTGGGCTGTGAGGGTCATGAAAACAGCACAGCTCACACACCAATGAGGGAAGGCGACTTTTGATGTGCCTTGCAGAAAAAGCCCCCACGAGGTCCCTTCACACCTCCTTCCAGCTCTCCAGAAGCACAGTGAGATGCTGCAGGATGTGGGTTTCCATGCAGACTGTTGTGTCCTGGTGTATCTCCAGCTGGACAGTATCCTGCTGAGATCAGCACGTGAAAAGATAAAAACTAAAGAAAAAAGAGCCTGTGTGACCCGCTTTACACTCCAATACAGCACCAATACAATATGATTTTAATACAAATGGGGGATCCCAAGTTCTGTTGGTATTCTCTGAGCCATTTTCTGACAGTATCAATTCCAGTCAGACATCCCCAGGCACTGCGGGGTCCCAGGGCTGTGCTCTGCCCACCACAGAATCCTCTTTGGGGGCCAGCACTGAACCCTCCCTGCTCCCCCAGGAGACAAGAAAGTCTCCCCTGGGAGGCTGCCTAACCTATGAGAGAAGTTTGTAAAATAAAGATGTTTCCACAAAATACTTGGATTAAATTCTTAATTAAATTCTCTTCCTTCGGATAATTTTCAAACCGTGTTAGAAGTGATTTTGTGTTTAGGTCTGCAACACATCCTTAGCCTCTCTAATTATTAGGAAAACTAGATACAACAATAATTTTGTTTATTCTATTGATTCAAATATTGGAAATCTTGGGATTTCCACAAAATATTTCTTTTTATTATGCCATTTCTGACAGTTGAATATTGCTGAAAATAAATAAATGATAATTTAACACCCTCTTACTGCATGTTACTTATAAAGATTGTTCTAAATTGCTAAAGACAGAACCAATTTATCTACCCAGAGTTATTAATAATACCAGTATGGATTAGCCTTTTATAGTCAGATAGGCAGAAACTATGGAACTCTTTTTTCCTTTTTCTGTCTTAAATGAAGGAAAGCAGGGCTGCTCTAGAACAAGTCAAAACACTGAATGTAATGCCACAAAGAACAAGTCCTCCTTCACAATCTCTGCTAATCTGATGATGCTCACAGAGCACTTTGGTGCCATTCAGCAAGTTGATATTATTAGGCACCACTTGTAACCCATGTTACCTGCACCTGGAGAACTGATAACTTCCTCAAAGCTCATAGACACAAGGGAGGAAGATTGATCAAAATGGAAAACAATCTTTTGTGGTTTTGAGGTTTTTTTGTGTCTGTGAATGCTGGCAGGAAGCCACTATTTTTCTGAATCTGTAATTTTTTATGCCTCTATGTTCAGCAGATGTTTATCTAAATCATTTAAATCTGTCTTTTCTGCTTGAGACACATTTAATATTAGGGAATGATCCCTGAGTAACAGCATACATTAAAAGTTAATTAAGAGGAAGTTAAAGGAGAAAGAATTACTTTTTTCATACCCCCAGCACACATTTATTTCATTTTGGCAGGGTAAAAAATGAGAAACTTTGAAATAAGGTGTGAAAATTGGCAATGCGTATTTTTAGGGAAAAGCTTTATTATCCATTTCCTTACATGCTAATTAGGAAATGCAATCCACTTGCTAATGTTGAGTGAGTAAGTAATGTAAGTTGCTTCATTAATTTGTTTAATTGCCAAACTTTCAAAAGTGGTAAGTCAAATGGAAGGCATTTAGGGGCTGCCATCACAAAACCAGCCCTCTTTTGAACGTTACATTAGTAGACACCATTTACTGCCTTTTTAGTTATTATCAGTGCTGAGTAATGTCTTTATTGTTTTAGATTTAATACAGCTATTTACCCTTGACTACTAATTAATGTTTCTGAGAGAGAAAAATGTATGTAGGAAAAGGTGTGCAGCCCCATACTTGTAGACACACACTTTTTAACTTGCAGGTGCCTGTTCAAGAATTATTTAATTCTCCTTTAAGGCAAGCCACACTCCTCTGGAAGCACGAGGATCTAAATTCAAAGCAAAATCTTGATATGAATATATGCATTTCTCCTCCAGAAGAAGAGTACTTTCTGGATTCAAATAAAAAAAGCAATGAGAGAAGAATGCCATGGGGGAAAAAAAGTCAGGCAGTTGGAACAGCAAAGCTCAGTTTTCCAGATTTGGAAAGGAAAGGCCTTAAAGGGGCACAAATTCACAGAAAACCCAAAACAAACCCAAACCAAAATTGTCCCTAAACCAAAATTATTCCCATATTTTACACATTTATTTCCCCTCAAAGCATCTTGCATGACCTATCCTATTTCATGTGAACCGGGCTTTTTAAAAACTCAAATTATATTCGTACCACTATGACTGACACTTACACTTTAACTGGGCCAAATAAACTACTTGGGCCTCATGTTTCTTATGTCTAAAGGTCTGATTTTAACTTCTCCCACAGCCTGTCTGTGAGAGGGTGGCACTGCAGGAGAACCACAGAGAGAATCTGGGGGCTGGTGGCAGGAAATGCCTGACAGGGCACGTTCTTGAGCTCTGCCACAGGTAGGTCTCTCCATTTCTTACTTAACAGGGAGTGTGATGGGCAGGACTGACACAAACTGTGTGACTGACTGTCTGCAAATTTTCCCTGAATGCAGAAGGAAAATAAAAGAGAAGTGACAGAAGTCTGTAGTCATCACAATTACAAAGATAAACCTCAAAACCTACGGCAAGTGGAGTTAACACAAGAGGATGTGTGACCATGCTGCACATTTCCCAAGGCACAGGCTTGGTGACAGGGGGACATGCTGCCTGAATTTCCAGAAAGCACCAAGTTCCAGACGCAGCTTTCCAGGGTTCCATCTCAATGAGGACATCCAGTTTCATGCCATGACTGGATGGAGCTGGAAAGGGGGACAGGTTTGGCAGCAGGTTGGGGTAGACTGTGGGAGCAATGCACAGAATCCCACTCGGTCTTCCTTTAGTCCTGACCCCTCCTTCTCTTCCATAACCTTTTGCTCAAGCAAGTCTTTGTTGCTTTTGCACAAATCTCACATAAAACAGGAGAGATCTACATGAAAAATAGCCCTGTGGCACAGTTGTGTCAGCACATATCACTGAGCACCTCCTTTCCCCTGGTCTGGTCACTGGAAAACAGGACCATTGACGCTGGACCACAGTCACCACCAGGGAAAGATCATGTACTAAGGCTTTGCCTCTGAATTCTGCTTCTTGCCTATCAGTTTTGCCCCAGTGCCTCCAATCTGAGTGTGATGTCTTAATTTTGAAAAAATATTGCTTCTCTATAAAACACGTTTTGAGGGAAAAGAAACAATCAGCTGAGTAAGGGACTGGCACATGAAATAGTATCATTTGCAAAACACTGGCCTGATACCCACTTGGAGGCAGAGAAGCTGAGCTTGAGCCAAGGGAGAGGGCAAACAGAAATGCAATAATGACATATTTATTTTTAGAGAAAATGAGAAGCTAAATAAACTGTAAAACTAGTCGTTACCAGTAAATCCTTTCTGTCCTGAAAACCACGCTGGGCAAAGCAGAACAGCCAGTTGTCAGGGGACCAACTGGTGGTACCTTTTTGGCAGCATCTCGTTCCTCCTGTGTTGGTGCCAGGACACTTAGAGTCCTGAAACAATTAATTTTAGTAGTGCTGCAACAAACTATTGCCAGAAGTCCGAACTTGAGAGACGACGATGCCATTGCTGAAGCTGATTTTTCTCCCCTAGGTCTGAAATCACCTTCCAATCAAGAGGGGCTCTAGGACTGCTCTCCTGAAAAGAAGCTCACGGACCTCAACCTGCCAGCAAAGCAGGACAGAAAACATCCAAACATAACATTTGTGAGAGGATTAGTGCACTCACAATTGGATTTGGCACGGCATAGTGTGCGTGACCGGGATTTATGGAAGGGATGAGGAATTGCACGCCGACTGCTTTGATAAATGTGCATCTTTGAGCTATGGCTAATTGTTCCAAGAAAATAAAGGAGATACCATTAAACACAGGAGGAGAAAACATGCAGAGGAAATGCTGTAAGCCATCCCAGGGTACTCAGACAAGTTTGCCTTCAGGGGACAACCCCGGCCAAATGTTCCAGGCAAGAAACTCTGTGAAGTGCAATGACACAGCAATTCACACCTCTGATTGCAATGCAGTGCCTCCTAACAGAAAATGTCCTCAACTACTTATCATGCTTATAAATGTGGAAGCCGAATTCAATCCCAAAGGGCTGCATTTTGGCCCCGGACCGTGACATCTGAACACCCCCTCTCCATCTTGTTGCCTTGAGGGTATCAGAGCATGACACTGCTTTAAACCTGCAGGTCCCTGCACATCACAGAGGCACCCCAAGAGTGGGGTCCCGTGGGCAATGTCTGAGCTACGAGTTACCCCTGCAACCTTCCCCTGGTACCAGTGCTGCCTGCAGAGCCCTGATCAGAGTGGCAGATGGCCCTTCAAAGTATGACCCTCCAAAAGAGAAAGTCTCTTTCAAGGTCTGAGATTGCAGTTTTTGGAGCGCAGAGCTGAAGTCAACCCAAAGGTCCGACTGCTGCTCAGCTCAAGCCACTTCCCAGGCTGGATCTCCTTTGCTCTTCTGAAAAGAACATGAGTGGGAAGCCCAAAGCAGCCACCCACTGAGGCTGTGGGGAACCAGAGTGGGAATAAATGTATCCACAAGCAGTCAGGAGGGAGTAATCCATGCAAAGAAAGATCCTTCCCCACCAATACTTTAATTCCGCATTTATAAACCTATTTATTGAACACATATTCCGTACCCCACAACGTTATTATTAGCACAAAAGAAATTGAGTTGTAAGGTTTGGAGTTTCCCTGAGTTTGAGGAGATCTTTTCCAGCATGTGTAGCCACAGTCACCATGGCATCACACTTCTAAAAGGTCAGTTTTTATGGCTACATCTGGGAAAGGGCAGAGGGATACACGGTTTGATATAAACCAGCTCCTGCCTGGCCCAGAGAGTCTAGTGCAACCTTAACCCATCCCAGCATATCGTGTGCAGACAAGTGTGTCCAGAAGCCTTCCTTCAACCTGGCAGAACAGCAGCTCTGTACACAAAACCACATAAAAAGTGCTCGTGGGGAATGCAGATAAAAGGAGAGATGAACTGCCCACTCCTTGTCTTCAGCACAGCGTGGCAGAGCACTGCAGGGGTGCTGGGGGAGAGACAGACACGCTGATCCAGTAAGAGGGCTTTTCATTAAAAGTTCATGTCTATAATCTGCTTTTCCTCAATTAGTATGTGAGGGAAGCATTAACGATGCAACACCTTTAATTTAGCAAACTAGCAGATTTATCTGTTTCCCATACAACCTGAACTGCTCAGTGCTTTCCCCTCCCACTGCCTCATCAAAAACACCATTTGGTTCTGGGCAAATCTGTTGAAGCAGAATCCAAGTGCAGCTATGGAACTACTTTTTCTAGTAGGTTCCAAACTTTTTATCAGTTCTCAAATCCCCCAGTGTCACCTCTCACTCCTGCTCTGTCAAAAGCAACAGTGTTAGCTGGTATCTTGAAATTTTTCTGGCAAACCTTCGTGCTCTCCTCCCTTCAGCCTTTCATACCTGTAAACATCCATGGACCAACTTGACCAGCCTCTAAAAATTTACCTTTACCTCTCATGGCTATAATAAAAATAAAATGAATAAAATAAAAATAAAATGTAAAATAAAAGAAATGGCCAGTGCGGTACAAAGCATTTGTTTATGGTGCTCAACAATAACATAATAGTTTCACTGAAATTTTGTGCTTTTTGGCTGAAGTTTCTGGCTTCTGCCTTGGGGTCTCAGCTGTCCAGAGTACAGGTATTCTGCACCCAGGTACCTCCTGCCCACACCACAGGCCTGGGCTGGGAAGGGACATGCTAATATAGTATCAACTAAGTAAATTTAGCCATTCTTTTAAATTAATTCAGGTACTGTGTGGTCAGTGGTCATCTGGTAGAGACATTATTACACACATACACACACCAAATTGCTTTTTTGCTAATGACTCATTTGTTTTATTCTTGCCTCTTTCAAAAAAGCGATTAAGTTGAAAATGACCTTCTGAAGATTGTACTTGTGGACCAATCTTTTCATTTTTAATTACTTACTTTGGTTTAATTGTTACATTAGGAACTATTAAGAAAGCAGCCAGCTTCATAATCAATAATTTAATTAGAGTTTTAGGACCAAGAAGTCAATGCAAATGTTATTCTGCAGCCAGGCCTTTCCCAAAGCCTTTGAAAGAACTTGAGTCCCGTTCTGTTTCAAAGTGACATTGGCGACATAAAAATTAAACTCCTACTTGCTGCAATATATCATGCCCCCAGATTATAGATGTACACAGGCAGCTGGTAAGAAGTTCAGGCTCAGGTCAATCTATTCTCTGCCCAGACAGGAACACAGCCTGCTTCTCTCACTTCATTTCTAAATAATCAGTGACACGGCCAAACGCCGTCACTCGCGCACTCCGACAGCACGAGCCACGCTAAGTGTGTACTGGAACCTTACAGCCAGCCTTCTCCCCTGGCTAGAACTTCAAATATTTTACATTTGTCTATTTACAGCCCTCTAATTACTACTAATATTCTAAGATAACCAGCAGCAAGTGAAAACCGATCCGCTCTAATTTTCCAGCAGATGAAATCTGCTTTAATCAGTGGGGAATTAATCCCCTCCTTCCCTCTACCGCTGCCTCTCTGCCTGCCCTTGCAAGTTTGCAGCCTGTCAGTGTCAGTGATCCATCACAGGCAGCTGCCAGCAGAGTGGGAATTGCAGGGCCTGCTGCCTGGAATACGGATGTCCCTCATTTGTAATTATGGGCATGTGTTCCACATGACTCCATCCCTCCACAGTGCCTTGCCCGGAGCAGCCCTCTGGCTCAGTGCTGGAAACAGCGCCCCATCACCCATAGTTTGCCTCCAGGAGCATCCTGGGCAATGCAAGGGATGAGAGGGAGCCTGAACCCAGGCCAGAAGCTTTGGTGAAAGGCACTAAGCCCTGCAGCAGGGTGGCTGCAGTGACCTGCTGGCAGGGATGGAGGCAAGCAGGAGCGCTGGGAGGTTCAGGAGCTTGAGAGCAAACAGGGATTCAAAGACAGGCGCGCCTACAGCTTGCTAGGGAAGGATCACAGGGCTGCTCTGACCCTGGCCAAGGCAACGGCACCAGAAAGGAGCCAAGACTTGCTCACAAGTTAAAACCAGGCTGGGCAGCACTGGAAGAAGCCTGGCCTGAAGGGTGCAAACTTCTGGCTCTAAGGAGGAAAATTAGGCAGAGCCTCCAGGGAAAGCACCGCAGGAAGGAAAGCGTCAGGCTAGGGAGGACCTGCTGCTCTCTTCTCTAGCAGCAGCTTAAATAACCGTGAACATCATGATGAAAAGGTGTCACTTTAATCTACCTACCTACCTACATCGCTGCCAAGATAAAGCCATTTATACATTTCACATGAATTAGGAGTCAAGCTGAATACTAAGCTTTAACACACAGAAGGGTCTTGTCTTCTCAAAGACTCCTCCTTGAAATTAAGAATGTGGCTTTTCTCCACTGTGGAGACAAGGCAGGGGAAGACAACTCATTAACAGGGTTGAATTGCCACTGGCAACGGGACTCTTGGGGGCATCAATGGACCTTTTAAGAGCCACTAATTCACCTGAAGCTTTAGGATCATCAAATCATGGAATTATTTAGGTTGGAAAAGAGCTGTAAGATCAAGTCCAACTGTTGAGCTCTGCTGGTGTAAACTTGTCTGAGGTAAAAGGTTTAGTCTCGTTTTAACCCAGTTTAACAGGGGGGGAAACACCTGTGAGATCAACTGACTATACAGTCTGTTAAACTTTGCATTTAATGGTTTGATTTGGGAGCACAGTCAAGGAAGACAAGGCAAAGGAAGAACAAGTCAGCAGTGAGAGGCCAGAGGAAAGACGTGGCTCCAGTGGGAGGGACAGCAGTGACACACGATTTGAAGGGCAGTGGATTTCCTGCCTCTCAGAAAGAGAAACCCCACAGCAAAACAAGAACATAGAATATTTTCTTACTTGCATCTGGGTCAGCTGACCCAAGTTGCAGTTACATGTTCACTGCTTCAAATGTTTTATTTCAATCTGCCTTTTCCACAGAAGTTAGTTTGGGAGAAAGCCAGAATATAGCATTTTTAAAAGCTACAGTGACCAAATCATGCTTTTTTCCAATTACTGTTCAAGATTACAAAGAAATCAAGGCATTTTTCCTCATCCATACTTCTGGTTTTGACAAAATTGGCACAAAGTCTCTAGGAAAGCATCCCAAACAGTTTTAGCATAAACCTCTTCAAGTTTTACTTTTGTCTTTTGTGAGATTACTTCTGGGAGAAAACATAATCTGTATTCATAACTATTTGTTCTTGATTTCATATTTTACTGTGACTCAAATTCCTTTTCATGTTAAGACAGGGAGTTTTAAAATATGAGCCCATTATTTACAATTACGTAGAACAGAATCAGGAACACAGAATTTGTTACACTTCATGCCAGAAACTGAACTTATCCTTGCATGTCCCTTATTTCCAGCAAAATAATTCCATTACACTGAGAGATTTGGAGTTTGCATGGAAGAGCTCTTTGTCTCCAGTACTGACAACTTCAATCTTTGACCTACTTTTGAAGAGGATTGATTTGGACCATAAACTGCCTGTCAAAGATTTTTTAAATGACCCATCCTGTCTATCCACTCGGCTCTTGAATTCATTCCTCAGGAGTTCAAAAGGGTTCAAATAAAACTGACAAATCCAATACCCTGAGGATATTCTGACTGATAATTTTGTGTCTAAGGTGTTTACTTGGGGATAAATCAACCGGACTAAGTCAAAAAATGTAAGTTCGACCAGATTGCTTTTCAAAATAACTCCCTTTGGTTGCTCAGTGCTTGTCTCGTGCACCTGATCCCTAAATACTCTGACATTTCCCCTGGATTTGCCTCCTGAATGCCCACTCCAAAGAACACAGGCATAAAAATCCCCACCCCAGATCAGCAGCATCCCTACAAAGATCTGGGCGTTCCCACACGCTTTAAATCTACCGACAAAAAAAGTTATGCCAAACCCCGTGTTGAAAAACAAGTAGTCTAAAAGTTAATTTGTATTTCACTGGAAGAAACAAAAATAGAACAGGCTATTTCAGGGCATTACTACTTTACAAGTGACAAAACCAACACTAAAAAATAAGTGGTCTAAAAGATAATTTCATTAGAGGAAAATTTAAAAAATGGCCATCTATGGAAATGACCGGTTTGGAACAATTCCAGTGATTTTAATCCAGAGTTAAGTAACTCTCAGGCACTACCAAGTCACAACAGGAACCACAGCAAGGCTGTCCCGTGCCAAAGACCTCACACAGTGGGAGAAGATGGGCTGTACTGCGAAGGATGCAACTGCAAGACTGCAGCTTAGATCAGCATTGGTGTAATTCTTCTGCATCCATCTGAAACACAGAGGCAGCCAAGTGCTCATCATTAAAATGCTGCACCACAGCTGGCAACCTCAGCTGACAGCTCCCAATGTGCCGTGCCCACGTGTTCATTCATCCTCTGGGAGGACACAGTGTGAAAGCCCTTTGAAATAGCCACTGTCCTTAAATGATCTCTGTGCCTGCAGTCGGAGGAGCCCTTTTGCAAACTGCAGGAATGCAAATTACACCACCCCAAACTCCTGGGATTTATTGTGCTATTTCATTGGACGCACAGACAGATTGTTCCAGGGTCTGTAAGTCTGTGGGGTAGATCATGGAAAGCCAAGAAAGCAGAGACCCAGGCTGTATCTCAGCTGGGACACCCCAGAGAACAGGGGTGAGGGGTTGCTGTGGCCTCTTCTACCAGGTGGGGCATTCTTTAGGGTACCCTGCTGTTGCCCAGAGACCTAACTGCATGGAAACTCTATCAACCCTTGGCTAATATTCAAGAGCCATCAGCAAAAAAATGATAAGCACATTGTGAGTGCAGAAGCCTCCATTTATTAGGGAATAATGCTTTAAAAATGGCTGTATGTAAGAACCTTTTTAATCCAATGCCACAGACAAAACTCTGCCCTAAAGAAGCATCCAGCTGCCTCTCCCTCTTTTCACTACTTCTTCCTGATGTCTTTCTCTCAGTGCAATGTAGCCCTGAAGGGCCCCAGCCAGCACTGCTGTTTAAAGTGTGGCTGCACCACACTCAGGACCCATTTCCAGGGGATAGAGAGAACCAGTTCCTACCCAGCCCTGCAGGAGCCTGAGAGGCTCTGCCTGGGTGTCCACTCCCTCGCTTTGGGGCAGGGGGGAACTTCACAGCAGCCTTTGAGGAGTGGAATGGCCACAGCCAGCCTCTGGATCAGTGACAGGGAGTTATTATGGAGAGCTGTTTGTGGCTGTTCAGGCAGGATTTGGGACAATTCAACTCTGTTTTTTCCCTTTTCCTCTGAGATTGGTGCCTGCAGTATTCATCAAGGACCACACCATCTTGGTGCTTCCAGGTCTTGATTCAGCTGTTCTGACCACAAATTACTCTCAAGGACAGGATCTGTTGCTCAGAGCCAGAATTTGTATCTGGTCACTGCTCCGCTGCACTGTCTTACCCGAGTTCAAGTCATTTTTGACCCAAATAGTAAAAAGCTGACATCCTTGGTCCCTTCCTGTCTGGGTGTTAGGGATATGAGTTCGAAAGTGGGGTGGGAATGGGACCTTTTTATTTGTGTTACACAGAAACCTTCTGCAAGAGGAACAGACAAAAATAGGGCTCGTCTTAAATCACTGGGCTACACTGCCTGAAGTCAGAAATATACCCTGGATAATTAAAATAGTAAACCTGAATATCAGCAACCAGTAGAGACCAAAATGGACAAAAAATATCAAACAATATACCAAATGCTTAGTATTTCACAAAATCAAATAGAAGAAGAGCATTGCATGACTACATTTTTACAGAGCTGTGCATGTGCTGAACTTTGTTCCCAAGAAGAGTGTCAGGGGTGGGAAGGGGGCTCTCTGGTTATGTACACACCCTCAAATCCTGCTCAGACACACTCCTTAGGGCATCACTACCCAATGCTGCCTTTTAAAGGACAGTCTCTCCACACTTCAGAAATTAAACACCCAGCTATAGAACCTGACATTTCAAAAATCAGAGAGCAGATGAGATAGTTACTAAATCAATAACTTTCAAACATGTAGAATGAAAAATGTGAGTACTTTTTCCACATCTATTTAATTATTTAAGTGTACAAATATTTGGTATTTTATCTGTCTCAGAAAGATGCAGCTTGGCTTAAATGTTATCCAGACAAATCTGACTAGCCCCAAGAAGTTCCTCCCCAGTCTGGGGGAGATGTATACGAGTGGCAGGCAGCTTATCATGAGGAGAATTAACTGGGGCAGGTGAGCCCATGCTCTGGGGGTCACACGCTCCTTTGCACCTCTCCCATTTATCATTGGGCACACTTTGCAATTCATGAGTAGAGATGCTTATTCTGATGTGTCAGCGAGAAAATATCCTGGGGAAGAGCCAGAATACGCTTGTCTTTCTATGAAACTGGCAGAAAGAGGAATAAATTCCACAGCTTATCTTGGCACGAGAGCCATCAGCTTTACTGGCAAGGAATTCCTAGGAGTGAATTGCAGCCTCGGTCTCGTACATCTCATCCCCTGCACGGCTGGCACAGCACGAGGATGGTTCCCATCCAAATCCAACACCAAACTCGTCATTCTCCCAAAATGTTTGGAAAGAGCCATAATCATCCAAGTACTATTCATCCTTCTGTGTGTTCATTTCCCTATAGGCAACATATATCTTAGGTTTAAAATTACAGTCAATGTGCCGTAGACATTTTTAACTGCTAGATCTTACTCTATGTTAGCCAGAAAAAAAAAAAATAGAGGAAAAAGTCGCTCCTCACATTTCCAAAGTCTGCAGGCTGCCTTATAGCTTCAGCTTAGTAATTACAAAGATTTATGTTCCATTCTGCCCCAAATGCAGAGCTCATTGTCCATTCAACTTCCACTGCTTTGACTTACAGTTCTCTGTATCCATTATCTTTAATAATAAAGAGCTGACTAAACTTAATGATTGAAGAGCAAGATGCGATTAGTAATAGGAATCTAATTTACGAGAAAACAAACCACAGTACGGTTTTCATGTTTCATTAAAATTATCTTCAATGTACTCCTAAATGCTAATTGATCTCACAGAGGTGAGAAAATATTCTCTTCTGAATTAATGGGAGAAAATAATTCATCTTCTTTCTGGAGGGAACATTTAATACTGTTCAGCATTTAGAGGGACATGGCATCTTCACAGTTGACCTCACCACTTCACGTGGTGTTTCAGGGTGGGCTCATACCTTAAATCTGTAAGACTTCCCTCTGAACAGGGGAAAAAACTCAACAGAATAAACACACGACAAAATGCCATACGTAATATTTTCTTGTCACAAAAGGCGCTTCCTACCTTAGCAAAATTACCCAAAGCTGAAAAAATAATACTGGTGAGCAAATACAGAGCAGGGCTTTTCCCTGACTTTATCAAAGGCAAACTCTTTGATGACCATGTTAATTTGCTAGGAGCAGGAGATTACTGAGACACAGGCAAGACAAAGTTCCTTGGAGAATTTACTGAAAACAAAACAAAGCAGAAATAACTTTTTCCACTATGTATTTCATTTTCATTTGTATGTCAGTAATTTTTTTCCTCTTTTTGAATTATTCATATTTGGATTTCAAATATCCTTACAAACCAAAGTGTTTAAGAATAATGAGTCTTGACTAGCTTTCCTTTTAACTCATTGTGCTTTTGCCCAGGATTATTATCATTACTATTAAATGACTTTCTATTCAGCCTGTTTCTATGATCCATAAATAGAAATTGCCTAATGAGCATCTCATTTTTCGTGGCCTTTCACTGTCATTTTCATGGCAGTTTTTCTAATCCTATGTTTGTATAGATACACAGCAATAGGTCTTTGCCTGCTTCCTCTCAAATCCCTTCCAGGGATACAACCTTCTCTATTCTGGACTGGAATCTCGTGCCTTTACACTGTTTGGGAAGTGCAAAGCGACCGTAATACCAACTGAAGGAACAATCTGAGAATTCAACAGTTGCCCAGTGAGAAAAACCACAACTGCAGCAGTAATTACTACATTTTCTGATGAAACAGGAAAAAACTTCCTCTTGCCTTGTTCTCATATTCTACTTGAACAGGAGCTGCCAATTTGGTTTGCAAAGCAGCAGGGACAAACACACTCTGCAATGCACCCAATCCATTTATACCCACACCAAAGAATGAAGGTAGAGAAGAAGAGAGGAAGAGACGCAGAGTTTCTGTCACTCCCTGCAGGGATGTATCATGGAGAAAATAATACATATTCCATGAGGGATCAGCAGACAGTTGTGGGGGCAGGGAGGCAGATCCCTTCTAGAGGAGGAATAAATAGATTAGACTTCTATGCAGCTTGTGTTTCTCCTATGGCGCTTTCCCCCTCATTTCCCTTGGATGTGACTTAAAGCACACGTCAGGACTTTTGTTAGCAAAAGGTGGCAAAAAGAAGCTGTGAGAAACCCAACAAAAGTGCCCCTGAGCAGCTCTGTTTGCTGACCTGACAGAGCACAGTGTGCAGCACTGCAGTCCTGCAGACCCAGACCAGCAGCTGCTAAATCCACCACCACCTGATCCAGCTGTTTGTGGGGTGAACCTGGGGCACCTCCATTTGTTTCACCGGGATGACTCCGTCATTTCAGATGCCAAGGAAGTGTTGTATGTTGATTTTTTGGGTCAGAAGATAATAGCTGTGGTAGTGAACATTCTATTGCCACACCACCCTTCCTTTCTATTTTGATTTTGCCCTGGCTTCCATATTTCTTACACCATACACGTGGCCACTTTGCCTGAACTCAGGAGAGACCAAGGAAAAGCCTGCTTACCGTCCTGGCATCCCAGAGAGATAAAGTCTTGTCAGCAGAGCTCGTGAGAACGGTGCTGGAGAAGGGAAGGAACTCAATGCTGTTGACCGAGTCTTTATGGCCACGCAACGTGTGTCTGCACCTCTCACTGCAAAAGAAAATAACAGAAATACAGCACGTGCCCTTCAGGGTAATCAGAACAAGAGACAAGTGTAGGTAAATGAGGAACACATTTCATGTATCTCCCCCAGCTTCTCTCCACATGAACTGAACGCTGACAGCTACTCATCACCCAAGCACTACACCACAGAGACAACAACAAAACCCAGTCAGCTGGTGTTTGCTTCCCACTAATGAAGGCTGTAGTGGAAGGTAAAAAGAAATGGAGAAGCAGGTTTTAAAAGACTGAAACCTAAGGAGCCACAATGAAAGCACCACTTGATGTTTCCTGGGTGCATCCTCAAAAACCTTGCTGGTGTAGAATTCCAAGGGAACAGAGATGAAAAGGTAGGAGAGGGACAGTGCCATTTCCCTTCCAAAGGTGTCATATTCCTTCTTGCTTACAAAGGGTCTGAGAAATCTACTGGACTGTGCCAACGAGCACCTTGGAGAAAGACAGAGAGTGCTGGCAACCCTGTTTTTCTCTCAAGGTCTTCAGAAGGGCTTGCAGAAACAGAGTGATGCCTGGGAGGACACCCAAGAGCCCTTTTCCCTGAACAAGAGGTCTCTTACCCTGGATGAACCACACCAGTAGCCATTATAAGCTCTACATTCTTAAAGCAGATGTGAGGGAACAGAGGTGTAGCCCCAGAATCGAGGTATTCAACAAGAGCTCAGATGGGCTTACTCTGTGAAATGGTTCTGAAAGTTCTTGCAAGGCTGAAGAAACCCAACTAACTGCACCTTCTCCAAGACCAGCAGTCATGCAGTAACAGCCTAGAGCTTTTTGTTTGCTTTCTTACCTTTTTGTTTTATGGTTTTGTTGTTTTTTTTAATGAGTTAATTTCTGAGACAACACTATCAATCCTTCTCAGTTGAGGGTATGAACCTGATACAGATGGAACACAGTCCCATTGTAAGGAACAGAGACACAACCCTGATGGCACTGCTGTAAAGAATCCGTTCCCTCCCAAAACAGCCTGTGATCTTTTGGGTTTTGCTTTGTTTTCTGTGTACACTCCAGAGCAGAACGTTCCTTAAACTGGAGTCCAGGAGGAAAGGAAGAGCCCACGAATGCCTCACCAGGACAACTCAGAAGGTAACAAACAAATCTGGGATTATTTAAACTGAACAGGACAGCAAAGGCTGAACTCCTACAGAAATATGTCAAGGGGGGAGGCAGTTGAAGTGAACTGGTATTAATCACCCATTATGGCTGCACACAGGAGTTGCCCACGCTGATACACGTCAAAATAAATGTTCAGTGTCTGTACTGTTATATCCTGTGAAAACATACAGGTAGGTGAGCATACTGTCGAAAAAACTAATCCATGTAAAGTCAGTAGCAGTCCTATCCTCTTTGTTCAGCTGAGTCAAAAATAGTATGAAAAAATTAAAGCCAACAACTCATCGTAAATCATTGCAGCTTTCAGCGAGAGCTCCGAATTTTATTCCCTGCTCATGTGATTCTGACAGTAGAAACACACCTCCCCTGAGCTGGCTGCTGAATATATCATTGGGGCTTGCAAATTAGATTACTGGGTGGCTCTTAACAGAGAAATTTCTTACAAAATTTATTAAGGAAGCTGTCAGAAGGGGGGAATTAAAGATGTGATTTTTCCCTCCTTTTTTTTTCCTGCCTGTATGTCAGCAGAAGACTCTCAGAGCTCTTGCAGGGTCTGCATGAAGAGCACAGAGGATGTTTCTGCAGAGAGCTGCAAGGTTTGGATGGACACCACCCTGACCACTGGTCTAACACAGTGACTTCTCAGGCCTATTTTAATGCCTTTCCATTGCCCAGACTGCAACCACACTCTGTGCTGAGCTGAACACCGAGCCTGTCCCCACAGGAGGGAGGCCAGAAGGGAGATAAGCAGCTCCTGAGTAGAAATATTATCCAGGAAATAGATTTCAAAGAAGTATTAGATTTCACTGGTATAATTTCACAGAATCTATGTTTTTCTATTATAGATAATACATTATACTATCCAGTGTTATCTGTTATATAGCCCACATGTGTTATTTTATCACAAAGACTCATTTTAAACTAGTCATAAAGTATTGTAGCTGTTAGTGCTCCGTGCACAAGATATCTGATATTCATGATCACTTGATATATGACAATAAAGTAACTTCAATAAAGTAATTTTTTTGTTTCACAGTCTCATGGCAATGCTTTACACCAGAGAATACGCCTTTTTCATCTCAGATCTTACACTTTTATTTGTGTATAGATATGCTATTTTTCAAAGGTGCCCAGTGATTTCCTGCCTGCCTGTTACACTGTAAAGGCTTTGAGTTGCTGAGCAGTTTCTGACAAGGAAAACCCTGCTGGGTATTTTTGTGGGCACTGCCTAGTTTTGAAAACACAGACAACTTTCCACACCACGGGGTGACAGAGTTCCACTAGAACAAAAAGGGATATTTTCCTGTAATAAAAGGCCATATAGACATCCTCTACAAAGGCTGGGGGACAACAGCACCTTCCACCTGCTTGAGAGAGCGTGGGGTGAAAGAGCACAGCAAAAGGAAGGAGGGTAAAGGAGAAGCACATTTTGTTTGTGAGATGGACCATCCCAGGCTGCAAGAACAGGCTCGGCGGAGATTAATTAGGTGCCAAAGCAGGAAGGCCCATTCTGAATCCCTTAGCAAGGGATAAATGGACTAAAGTGATGGACCATGACAGCAGCAGAAGGGAAGGAAATGATTTGCACTTTTCCATCAAGAACATAAAGCCCAGACCTGATGCAGCTCCTGCCTCTCCTCTCCACTTCCATCTCACTGCATGGTGATGAGCGAGCTCTGGCTCTCGAGATTTCATTTACCACTCTGGTAACTGACTGACTGAATATTCTAAGAACCTTCCTCCAACTGCTACATAAAATAAACTCATCTTTCCTTCCAGCTGAGATATAATTTCAGCAAGGCTGCTTTGTATACCACCTATCTGCTGGTCGGAAAGGCCAACAGTTTATTGAGATGCTCTTTTCCCACAAAAAACACAGTTGATAGGAAGGGTAGAGCATCACCCTGTTTTTCATGGGAGCTCATGTTTCTACCCAGTGGTTCAAGTTGATCTACATTAGAATAAATCTGCAGCAACAGTCACTATCTAAGGGGTATTTTTCCACTGTGAACACACAGTCTAATGGATATGAACCTCCCCATCTCTGAACATTCCAGTTCAGAAGACAGAGGGAATCGTCTATGAACAGCAGCTTAGGCATTTGCACCATTCTTGTTGCCTATATCTAGTGACAGAGAAAGATGTCCTGAATAAATGATGCCACATTAAAACTATTGCTCAGCAGTTCAGGATTTTGCAGACTGTGTTCTGAACCTCACCCCAGATGCCAATTCCAACCCTCATCTCTCACCTGTGTTATTACTACTTTTTCAAAACAAAACATCAGTTAGCACCACATTTTCTTGGCTCATGACTAATTATCCTCAATGTTCTCTTTTTCTCTCCAAAGTCAGTTCCTTTCCTTAAATCCAGGTAAGTTAATGATGCCCACCAGTAAATCAGCCTTCATTCTACCTCACCAGGTTTGGAATTTTCTTAAGAGTTTCAAACTTATAAGGAACATTCCATGAATGCTGGCCTTTCAATTCATCACACCATTATTGATATCACTAGCTCAACAGTGATGGGAAAAATTTTACTTGCTCAGTTTTCAGAGACTTCTCTTTTGAAAATCACAGCCCAGAATGGTTCATTCAAATTCCAAAGGGCTTTCAGTAAAACTGCATTGAAAACAGAAGATAGGAAACATTTCCACTTACACCAGACTCTGCTGAATATTACCAGGCTGCTGCCTCTAATGTACAACAGCAGCCAAAAAATGCACCAGTTCCATATTCCATCAGCTGC
Source organism: Anabacerthia variegaticeps (assembly GCA_035583185.1). Classification (NCBI taxonomy): domain Eukaryota; kingdom Metazoa; phylum Chordata; class Aves; order Passeriformes; family Furnariidae; genus Anabacerthia; species Anabacerthia variegaticeps. Next base: position 3,348,090 of record JAWWEW010000002.1, on the reverse strand, counting down.
ACAGTAAGTGAAAAGAAAATACAGATAGTGGGCAGATTCCTCTTGCCCTGCACACCTTCCCAGCTGCTCAGAGCAGCTGAAGCTCAGCAAGGACATCAAGCTTACACATCCCCATGGGAACATTCCAGAGCTCCTGGTACATATTCATTGCTCAGGGCACACAGGGTTCGACCTGCACAGGTCAGCACTCATTTCCAGAGCCACAAGCCAGATCACATGTGGCCAATTCTCTTGCTATTTAAAAGTGTTTTAAAAAAACACCCAACATCCAACACACACACATGCTGGCAATCCTATGAAATCAGGATGAGCTCTGCCTGCTTTCCTGATTTCTTTTTCCTTTTTTTTTAAAGCATGTGGTTTCTGTGTTCAGCTTTGTTGGAAAGATTTGGGGAGTGGAGGCTGATGCCATTTCAGTGATTAGTTAGGTAGCCATAATTACTTCTTTTATTGCTGTGCCATATTAAATCTCAGTTCAAGCATGGTAATTAAAAGTACCTATACAGCCAATCGAAATTAATGAGATTTTAAGCATGTTCTTTGGAGTCAGGGCCTCTACCAACCACCTTTTCACATGCCTTCCAGAGGAATTCATTAAATGCACAGGCACTCCCAAACTGTTTCATCTCTCCCAACAACTGCTCTCTCAAATCATCCCATGGAACAAACACTAAACTAAACTCTCTCATGGCTGTTGAATAACATTCTTCTGGGTGAGCTGCAACCTCCAGCAGGGAAATTGTCAAGGGAAACGGCACCTGAAGGTCACCTGTGAGGAAGGGGGACACAACATTTCTGAGGAAGTTTTTTGAGGACACACCACGACCTGTCTCCAACCCTGTTATTGTGATATAATCATAACAGTTAAAGGGAGAGTATTTTTAACAAACCCAAATCCTATCACTTTCCCATTACATGGCTTTATCTCCAAACTGTGTTTAAATTAGGCAGAGAACTTCCCCAGCCAAGATCAATGGCCAAGTATAGCAAATGGGCTGGCTTAAGACATTAAAATGCCAGTTTGGTTTATGCTGTTATAAATGCATCCTATCATGTCTTTACATTTTATGACCTCTATTTTATTTCTAGGTAGCTTCACATATGACACATCCAATTATTCATGTCAAGAATGTAAAACTACCAGTATTTCAGTAAAAAGTGCCCGCCATCATTTATGACAGTGATTTTTTTTCCTTGACCCATTATTTCCCTAAATGTAACACATTTCTAAGACACTGACATGTGAGGACACTTCCTCTATAAAGTACATTTGTCTCTAAAAAGATACATGACAGTATGATTGTGTCAATACGAAACACTTTGTTCAGCCATTACTTATCTTCAATAAAACGGAGCTCTCTTCAAATTGTGAGCATTCATTTGTGTCCTCTTTCAGACCAGTGTCTGACACCTGGAAAATGCAGTGCTGAAGGAGATGTTACTATTTAAGTGATATTACAAACATTTCTTCTCCAGGATTTAGAAATGTTTAGGAAGCAAATAAAAATTTAATTCTTTTCTGTGTTATCTTCATAATCAACACTGGTGGAATGTTTTAATCTCTGCAATCTGCAGAACAAGGAGCAGTCCCCCACTTTGAGAGAAGCTGTAAGTCAGGGCTTCTGATCCCTGAAGTGGCACAAACTTAACTGCTAAAGTTCAAGGGTGCAGTTCTTCCCCTTCCTCTGTCCTTCTCCTCCTCCTTCGGCCAAAAACAAAGCAAAGGCTTCCCAACTGGCAGGACTCAGCCAAGGAAATAAAAACCCCAAACTTGATAGAAAGGTTTCATTAGTATTTTCTAGACATATAAGCAAACTTTACTCATCTGACTCAGCAAGTTTGTAAGTCTGCAAAAAAATCCTGTTACATCCCTTTTTTTAGGCCTCCTTGAAAAAAATGAGACCTTAGTGCTACTGCTAGAACACGGAGGTTCTGAAATGGATCAAATGAAGTCTTTTAATGAAAAGAATGTAAGTGAATGCCAACATTACATTTTTGTCTTGTTTGGTAAGTTTTGAAAGGCTGCAGCAGTTTATTTTCCAGAGTGCAGGTTTTTTCTCTGAGATCTAGCAATGTTCTTTCCCCCTTACTTTTCGGGGGCTGAACTGAGCACGGCAGCTTTCCTTTAATACCAATTTATAAAGGCTCAAGAAGCCACCACGGGCCCTCCCTCAGCACCTGCTGAAACCAGGAATAAAGGCTACAGAGATGTAGGGGGTGACCAGGTTCCACCCTGCTGCAGGAGGGAACTGCAGTCCCAATCCTCTCCTGGCCCTGCTCACACAGGGTGCCCCTGCTCCTTCAGGGAAACCCAAATTTGTCCAACATATTGCAAGCTCCCACTTCTAGCAACACTCTAAGAGAAAACTGAAAGGCTCTTGGCTGTGGCTCTCCTCTGACAAGGTCTGAGCATGCTGAGCCCTCCCCAGCCCAACCCAGTCCCAGCATTTTGGGGTTCAATCTTGCAGGCACCACAGGAATGTTAAAATCTGCCTACAGCAGGGATGTGGGCCAAGAGCAAGTCCATCAATGTGCCCACAAGCTTGTGCAAACCTCTCCTCCCACTCCAAACTCTCCTATTCCCTGGCATCCCCTCCACAGTGGTGGCACAGCCTCACTGCCACTGACTCATCTGTGTGCTGTGAACAAGCTACTCTGTCAACAGCAACACCCAAACACAACAGGAAAGCTATTTTCTTCTCTTGGAAATTTATTTCATCTCCAGGGACCTTGCCTCCTTACATATTTTGCTGTTCTAAAAATTACTTCGCCCTATTTCTATAACTTGAAACAGCCTCTTTGGCAAATAATACATAGAAAGGGAAAATTGAATGTACCTGAGAACAAAAAATACAGAAAAAAAAAGCACATGCAGAACAAAAAAAGAGGGCAATGCATTACATTAAATGAAGTCTGATAGCTTGAACTTCAGATTCAGTGAGGTCTAATAGTGAGGGACATTTGGACAAAATTCCCCTAATAAATTTACAATTAACCAGCAGAAAGCAATGCTCCAGTCAGACTCCTATTCTGTGGTGAAATTAGATAACAGCCAAATAATCACAGCCCTTGCAAAGCGCATTCTGTGAATGCAGGAGAAAGAGGTTGCAAAACCTCAGGCCTTACCACTGGGATTCAAAGGCTTAGGTGCCTCAATCCCTTGTCATTTACATCCTAGAATATGCATTACTGGCAAAGCAGCCAATTACAACAGTGTGTTTCTTTTTCTGGCAGAGCTCTGCTGGGCTGCCCAAGGAGTGCTGGGAGTTTGGGGAAGCTGCCACTACCAGTGGGACCCTGAGCAGTGCACGGAGAGGGGGCACTGAGGGCAAAACACCCTCGGACACAAGAAGCACAAAGACAAGGTTTTCAGGCTGAGCACAGACCCAGCTGCCTGATGCCAGCCTGGGAAATCATGAGAATCTGTAATTTCTACTTACAGTTATTGAGCCAGTTGTAAGTTTCTGCATAAAGTGCACACAGACAGTGGTGGGTTGGGTTTTACAGGACAAAAGATTCTTCCCGGTGCCACAAGTGGGCAAAAAAGAAATATAATCAATTACCTTTTGTTGTTGGAATGATTCAAATACCACTCAAACCCAGAATCAACTTGGACAAACACTGAGAATAATAAATATGATTGACAATAGCTTTATGTTTTATGAGTGAAAAGCACAAATTACTGAACTAATAATATTCGGCTTAGTTTTTCATTAAAAGGTGTGAAAACTGTCGATAATCGCTCTGCCTTTTTATTGGCTTGAAATATGAATAACAAATCTGAAGATTTAGCCTTCTAATGTCTTACATTTCTGTGAACAAACAAACTGTTGTGTACGAAGTATAATTATTTGTATTATTTTCTGACTCCATATAAAGGGGTTCTGGTGTGAAGCTTGATTTTTTTAAAAGGAAAGATAAAATAGTAAGACACAAAATCTCTACTTACGAATGGCTTATGGTCTTTTTGCTCTAACTTTCCCTGTTAGCAGTATGATTTTATATCGATATAATGACACCAACCTAATCCCAGTCTGCACCCAAAATAAAGTGTCATTGGGTGAGAAGAACAGTATCCACAATGACAAGATCAGGCAATACAGTGACATTGTAGAATCCTTTAATGATGTGACTGGAATGAAGCACATCTTTAAATGTAAAGATTTTCTCAAATGTTCTGCTGAACCAGAAGATCCATCACGTTGCCAAACTCAGCCTAAGAATAGCAACAGACATTGGTACTTCCACAGCTGGCTCAGAGACACCAACAAGTGACTGTCCCACAATGAAACGACCCTGTTTTCACGTGTAGCTGTTCCCGAGCTCTGCAACAGAGCACACACATTTTCACACCACACTGCAATATGCTCTTCATTCCCTTTTCCTGTGTAGGCTCTGTTGAACCCTGTACCTTGTCAAGGTATCTTTAGAATCTCACTAGTCAACACCTAATTGTTGGCAGCACAGGGCATTTTTCAGCTCATGGCAACAGCTGCTGCAAAAGCTCGCTTTCCATGGAAATTGGGCTCTAAATCAATTTTGGTAATTTATTTCAGCTACTTTAGCTTGAACAGAAGCCTGCTACTTACAATCCAAATTTTTCAGAGGCGAGATGCATTTTTATATGCTTCAGATTTGCATTATTTTTCATTTGAAAAGGGTAATGTTTTCCCAAGGTTAGAATTAGGTCAACAAAAGGATTTTGAATGTCATGGAGCCGGAAGAAGATTCAGGCATTTATACGCAAAATGTAGATCTTGAGCGCCCTTTTTGAGGACCATCTTGGTCAAACACAGACCAAGTCCACGACAAGGTCTTGCTTGTAAATCTGTGTGAAAGAACAATGTCTAGGCATGATCCCAAGAACTTTTACCCTGACTTACTGGGTAATTCTCTCAGCCAGAAACAGTAAATTTGTTAACACTACTCTAAGAACTCGGATTAGGGGGCATTCCCAGAACATCTCTAACACACACGATGGGATTTGGAGCCCACAGCAGCTGCACTGGTGCCCACCCTGAGCACGATGCAGGAGCACACACCCTACATTCCTCGAGCACATTTCAAAGCCCACCTCTGCTTCTTCCCTCAGCCTCAAGGAACTCAACACCCACGTGTTAAACCATCCACTCATGGCTATGACTTTCTAACCTTTCCATCAAGTCTGTCCACACGCAGGAAACAAATTCTGTCAGCTGAAGAAGAACCTTTTGCAGACCAGTGGTCCCGGCACTCAGAGAGGCAAGACCTGAAGAGGTCCCCCTGCGGGGTCAGCTCCTGTATTTCACAGTTATTGGATAACGTGCCATTTCAGTCCTTCAGACAGGAGCTAGAACACGATCTGCTCTTCTCTGAGATGCCTGTGTCACCCTTGCAACACACAGGAAGCAGGACCACCTACCCTAGAATCACTGACCTGGGTCGAGGAGCACGGTGCTCTGAGGCTCACAAAGGTACACGGTACATTATTTTTGGACTCTAACCCTTGCTCAGCAGTTTCTGCAAACCAAATTTCCATAAGGGATTTTTCTGTGGGACAGTGAAGACAGGAGCACCAGAAATCAGTTATTGAAAACCATAGCCTTATTTTATTAAACAATTATCTCCTACCCCCTCAAGGCACATGGGTAGGAGATAATCAGATCAGAGCAATCTCAGTAATAATAAAATAGATCTAAACCATTTAAGCTGACATTAAACACTGCAGAGTGAGTACGAGCGTGTTTTCTGCTCAGCAGTTCTGCAGCCAAATAAGCAAAGCCCCGCTCCCTGGTGACAGTGGGTTATCCTCAATTATCATATCAGCTGACATCAGCACTGAACTCCTGTCCTGTTTTCACAGTCAATATGGAGCTGCCATGACCTCATTATTTTGTCTTTTTCCTTTCCCCTCCCGCCCCTCCCCCCAAAAAAAAAAAATGTAACCAGTAGAACTGCTTCCTTTTTGGGCTAACCCTGAGCAGCAAAATCCAGATGTCTCGTTTCCTCCAAGGAGTTACTGCTGTTGATTTTGAAAGGTAACAGCATACATGTATTTTGATGGATCACTGTCAAATGATTTATTTTTTTTTTGTGTGTGTATTAATACTTATGTTAGAACCAGTTCTATTCAAACAGGTTATTGTGCAGTTTTAGGCTTTTGCTGTTCAGATAAACTACTGTCATCTATAAAGATTTACCATCTAAACTCAACATTCAGATCCCCTTTATGGTGCATTTCAACCATCCTGAAGAATTTCTTTCTCATTTCTTTCATTCTCTTCCTTTTCATAATTTGTTTCACTCTTCTACATGATCACATACTAAAGAATATGGCATTTTATGCACAACTACTGACTGGTGGGACATAACACGGAAAATGAGAAATGTGACAATGAAAAATAAAATTTGAAGTATCTCTACACCAAAAGACAAGATAAACTTACTGTGCTATACTGGAATGCACATTTTCTGTCGAAACCTGGTATCTTACTGTGAGGCTGATCTGATCTATTTCTTCTGAAAATGTACTGACAACGTCATAAATAATTGCTTTTTATAGGATTTTAAGTCTCTGACAGTATATAAAGCACATTTAAAAAAACCAACACTACCCCTGTATCACTAAAACCTGAAATACCTTGCCAAAGCCTGCAAAGTTCATCCCACAGAGATCCATCATACCATATTTTCTAGAAATCTGCGTATTTAGGGTGGGATTTCCAAACTTCCCTGGCAGTGCAGAGTCTGAGATTCATAAATCTTTTGGGTGCCTAAATAATGGGATTTTCAAAAGTGGCAGTGTGCCCAATCCACCCTATTTTCAATGAACCCTTCAGGCACTTTTAAAGATCCAGCTCTCCATGTGTGTTAAACGTCCTGGCACATCTACTGAGGTGAGAACTTTGTTCCGTGGCTTTCCCACAACCAGGCAGCAGCTGACAAGGGAACAGCAAGACAGGGCTCTCTCAGGCTTCTGCCTGCTCTGAGCCACGTTAAACTGCATGATGGATGACCTGAGTCTGCACTGTTTCCTACCCAAAATTCTTGCCTTCCCTCAAAACAAAACAAAAACATCAGCTGTTGGAGAACTACTGACAAAAGGGGGAAGCTGAACAAGAACTACATAGGAGACCAGCAGAATAAATATGGAGAAATAAAATACATCCACACAGTTTTTATAAAACTGACTTAAGGCAGCCGTAAGCACTCAAAAAAAAAAAACCCAAACAAAACAAACCCAACAAACTCACCTTTTTCCCCCCAAACTCCAAACAAACAAAAACTCCACCATTAGTTTACCTCCAAATCCGTTTGCTGGCCTACCTTTAAAGTGATAAAACTCTATACAGGGCAGTGAAAACAGGACCAGCACTTCATAATTTAATGTCACCACCTTCTTAATGTACTGTTAATATGTCTTTTTAAATTTATTTTTCTTTTTTATCTTTGATCCCAACCCACTTGCAGGAAGGCTCCTGTAAGCAGCATGGGTGGCTCACACTGCTCAGTGCCCATGCAAAGGGAGTTCTGCCAGCCCTGCTCCTGAGCATCCCATGCAAAGGCACTGGGCACCAGCCCCATCCACACACCATCAAGGGCCCTACCAGAGGCTGTCTTACTGTTTCCTGATATAGAAAAGAAAATGCCTTTATCAAAGAAGTCAGATGAAGAAAAACCTACAGCCTGAGATTCAAAAATGGAATGGCAAGTGAATGTTAGAGGCCCCTCCTCGTTTGTTTATTGTTCTATGGCAATCCAGGAACTTCAGTCCTTGCTGTTGTTCAGATGGAACTCTTTTGGTTTGACTGAACAGCCAGTTGCAATAGTGCAGAGAGCCACGAGAGCCTGGGCCAGGCCTGGGCATTGGAAATGAGAGTGCAATTACCCAAAGCATTAATGGATGGGTTGAATCTCCAGCACGCAGATTCACTGCAGAAAATGCAGTGTTAGCCTTGTCGTACGTTAGTTTATTTTTTCCCACTTTTTACATTTACTGAAACTTCTTTAGGCCTATTAAAGGAGCAAATCCTTTTTGAAAACAGTACAACGAGGCTGAGACGCAATAAATATAAGCACTTTCATATTTAAGTGAGGAAAATGAATTTCAGTGTGTTTTCAAATTGGTTTTCTTCAGTGCTGAGTTTCTTTATTTGTCCAAATAAAATGGATTTGAGTGGGTGGCAGCTTTAAGGAGTTATGCAGCACTGTTCAATGGCTTTGTGAACTTGGGAAGGTATTATGAATAATGGATTTGCTGTGCTCTTAAACACGGAGCCACAACAAAAACAATATCATTCAAGGTTTTCTAACAAGCAGCTGCTGGAAGAAGAAAAAGCCTGGCCTACTGACTGCAGCTCTGGGTGAATGTTTGCTGAGACCAGGGCACTGGAAATGTGTTTTCAGCAGGAGAGCCACTCAAACACGGAATGTGAGGAGCAGAATTCCCAAGGATTCCTCCCACCACTTTGAGCTGCTGTTTTCTCACAAGCCCATTTTTATATTATACACCATCCATTTTTATGCTACACGCTCCCCCCAACCAGAGCTGGAAAAGGATTGGATTTCCCTTTGCCAACTGCCGGAGGAAAAAGATTAACTTGAAACACATGCACAAAATATAAGAGTACTGGTTTGGTGTTATCCTTTTACAGATCTGAGCATAAATCTCAAGGGGAGAGAGTCCTTTGTTTTATTTAATAATTAATTTGAGAGACTTTAACTTCATCAGCAAATTACTCAAGCATTAATGGAAACATTATCCGACCATTTGCAATATAAATAGAATAAATTGATTTTGAGAAGTGTGCACCTCAACCCTTTGGAAATGAATGTGGCTTCTGTGTGACAGAAAATCAGACCAGTTTGGGACATCTAATTCATTCCTAACAGTGGGCCATGCTTGATACAGGGGGACTGGAAAATGCAACCACTGCTCTGAGGACTGGCCATGTCAGAGAAGCAGAGGAAAGAAGATTTACCTCTTGAGGTGGGGTGATCTTATCCTCATTTTCTTCCCAAACTTTTGCACGTGCCAAAGCTGCTCACCTTACACACAAAGGCACGTGAAGCTGTCCCTCCTCTCACTATGTGGAACAGTGTATTGAAGAGAGCCTCAGTAATCAGGGTCTCAAATGCCACTCCCAAAAGCCCAACTGGAGTATTTGATAACCAACATATCAGCACTTGCCAAGATTTTAATACCAGCATTGTAATTCTAAAAGCTGCGACATCTTCTTATCATGTTGATAAATATATATCAAGCAAGTCTACTAAAGCCTTCAGTTGCTTCACCAAAGCTTACTTTACACTCCTGCTGAAGGTGCTGAATATGTAATCAAAGTATTGTCAAGCCGTGACTGATAACCTGATACGGGTCCCTTAAAAGGTTGACACACTTAGAATTAGGTTTTCATCAACCTGCAGTGCCAGCTGCCAACTTCACCCCTAGTGTTGCATCCTGTGTCCTCAAACCCTTATCTTCATCTTAACCTTCCAAACACAGGGAGCTCAGATCTATATTACTGTGAAACAAACTCTGATATTAAAAAAAAAAACATTCTACAAAAAAGGCTTTTAAAATTGCAGATCACATCCAGCATTTTTAGTTTTTTCCTTTGAATTTCAGGGAAGGAATTCAAGTATAACCTCAACTATGTTCACAGTGTGCAGCCAACTCACATGCCCTTTATGCAACAGAAACGCTCCATGACCGTCTGCTCTGTGTTAAATAATTCACAAATTTTGTTGACTTTTTACTGCAGTCTCAATATTAAGATTCCATTATCTAGAATGTTTGTTTTGGTGACAGAAATGGCTTTGAAAGAGACACTAAAATATAAAGAAATTCATTGGTTTTGCATCAAGTGGATAATTCCAATACATATTTAATAGGTTTCCCACAGACACACACGCCTTTGCAGGCTCTGAGTTCAGTAAATAGATGCATAAAAATTGTCTTGCAGATGGTGAATTGATTCCTAGCTGGGAAAGATATTGGTCAGCCTAGAACAAGGTTTTTGTGTGATGTGTCTCAATTCACATCAGAAAACCTATGCTGAGTATTGAAGTGCAGAAGGGAAATTGCCAACATTTTTTGTTTTCTTCATCTTGATCTTCACCTCCATTAAGGTGAAGATCCCTGTATTTTCATGAGAAGCATTACGTTGGCTGTGTAAATAGTTCACAGACTTAACCACTGGTATCATGTAGACATGGGCTTTATAGCTCTCCAAGTCTGCTCTGAAGATTCTGAGAACCGTCTCAAAGGGTACCAAGAAAATTATACAAGTATGTGGTCCAACCATTTAGGGGAATTTAAGATTTAGGACAGGAATGAGCCCCAAGTTTTTGAAATCTGTTACAGAGAAAAAAACCACTGCTGGGCTGGAAACAGTATTCATTCCTGTGTTAAGGAGGTACAAACACAATGCAGTGTCTTCCAACTTCAACAGGAGACCCAGAGCACATTTTTTGAATGTAAGAAGTAATTGCTTGAGGATTAAGACGTGACTTGTGTTCATTTTCCAGCTGAGATTAATCAAAGATGAATGTAGTTTGCTTTAACAGGATACACTGACAGGTAACTAGAGCTACAGCTTTTGGGAGAGGGAAAAATATTGCAATACAAGGTTTTGTGCAACGTCTGAACCTTTAGAGAAAACTGTAAAAAGGAAGAAGAAAGAAAAGAAAACCCAACCCCCAAAGCTTCTCTCTCGCACACACATATCTCTGAAGACAACCTGGAGCCAGAGGACAAGAATTCAAACCACGGGAATTTAGGTGTATCAAGACATCCATTACAGCAGACTTTTATTTTGAAATCAAATGACCAATTAATTTAATTTCAAACCAGAAGACAGCAGCAGCTAAAAATAGTTCACCATTCCGGTGGCTATGCCTGCCAGAGTAGTGCTGCTCATGAATGTAAGATGCATTCCTGTTCTTGTTAATTCACTGGGAATACAAGCAGGGGAACAACCTGCAATTACTTGTGCTGCAGCACACTGTGATTTTGGGTAACAGTGCTGCACTTTAACACGGATCACAAGCTGTATGTGTAATAGTTGCACTAACTGCTACTGACAGGATATGGTTGTGATGATGGAAAGACATCATTTTAATGAACTGTTGTCTTCCCTGAATTCTGTAATAATATCTGACAGCTTCCACTGCCGTATGAATTACTCTGTTGGTACAATTCATTTCTGGTTTGGTTGAGATACCCTAAGACAGTATTTCTAGGAAAACAGGTTAGGTAAAGAAAAAGCTGCCAGTAATCAGTGAGCATAACACGAAGGAGAAAGAGAACAATGAGCTTGGATATGGAGGGGAAAACTATCCTATGACTTAAATTGTGCTGAATGTCCACAGTGCTGATCCCCTGCATTTGAACACTGAATGTAGGACAGTGGAAACAGCCTGACACGATCTCAATAACATCCTGCAGAAGCCACAGTTACAATACCTGCACACTTGCAAATAAGACAAGGAATTCAACTTGCACGTTGTCAAACAGGGAGAAAGCCAAGCCCTGAACCTCCTACACCACACACCGTGTAAGTGGATGAGTTTTCTGCACCTCCCAGCTGCTCTGGGTGGGGTTTGAGGGAAGGAAGCCTATGCATTACCTCCAACATTCCCCTCCTCCTGCTCCTGAACGAGCTGCCAGGGAATCTAGGAGAGGTTTGGACAAGGAAACCAAGTAGAAAACTGTCCAGCTTCCAGATCACACCACCTTAGCAGTTAAATAGAGCAGCTGCTGTCCACCAGGAATCTCTCAGCCAAGCAGACACAATTTAGGAAATCTGTGCATCCCTGGGCTGACAGGGCACGTAAAAAGCCCCAACTGCAGCTAATATGTTTTTCCAAGCCATACTGGATGCTGAGATAATGGGCACAAGGAAACGCCTGAGATAAGCAAAGGATACAACCTTTCATGTAGACCAAGTGCAACTTTCTCCACTATCTTTCCAGAAAAGAAGATGGAAATCTTCTGTGGGTAACTATTGCAGAGTTCAGGTAAGCCTACTAGAAATACCTGCAGAACTCACTTTTTAGAAAACAGCTCCATTCACCACTTAATTTTAAAACAATAAAATAGTAACTTGATTTTTTGCTCCTCCTCCATTAATCAAAAACTGTGCTGTGCAGTTCAAGACCAGTAGCAGAAACCAGAAAGCAAAGCACTTCTACTTCTGTCTATTCAATGCTTTTGAAAAAAACCCCAATATTCTTAGAAATAAGAAAAAAATATTGCTTTAACCACTAAGACATTCAAATACACTTCTTATGTACAGGCTAAATTGCCACATGTGGTTCCAGTAAAAGCCACAATGGGGACCAGTACAAACATTTCAGCAGAGGTTACACAGCTCCTGTCATGTTTAACAATGTGATTGATAATCATGCAAACATCTGTTTCTCATGAATCTCTATTACTACTGAAAATCCAATTCTGATTTTCTTTCTTCTCACCCAGAAGGAACATTTGAAGACAACCAATTTTGGCTCTTTTTTAATGTTCCCATGGAATGGGAGGTTTTATTGATGTTTTCAGCAGTAACTCGCTCTATGGCCTCAAGTAAAACCCTTCACCTCTTTGTTTGGTTTCTCCAAAAGTAAATAATGGTATGACTTGCCCAGTTCAGACATTCCATGGGAATTAGGTAAGATGTCTCTGACTTTTTTGAATATAAATACGTGACCATATTAAACATTTCTCTTTACTGATGCCTGTAGTCTCATACTAACTCTAATGTGATTAAAATTTAAGTTTACAGCGTGGAGTTCAAGCTACACTTCCTGTAAGGTTTTGTACTTCAAGATTTCGCTTTTTCAGTAATGTGAAGATTTAGCTCTATTTTCCCCTTAACTGAACAACCCTGCTTTGGATATCATTTTTTCCCAGATAATTCGCATTTTCAAATTGATTTCTACAACTGGCTCTCTGGGAATTACAACGACTAGGTTTTAGATTTTCCTGGTCCTGAAAAATGTGTTATGGAGCTGTGGCATCCTTATTAATGAGGATACTTGGGCATAAGGCTCGCTTGGATCTGAGGGATTAATAGCAGCTTGTCTCTCCAGTACTCCTCAGAGGATTCCAAAGGGAATTCTCCTCTATCAAAATGGCAAGCATTTCCTGCTGTGCTGTCAGGAGACACATTACAAACTACCCAAAGATGGTCCTTCCACATTTCCTCCGAGTTCTTCTACCTGCCTTCTAATTTCCTGGAGGACATTTGTCTTTTCTGAAAATAGATTAGCTTCGCTTTTACTGGAATCAATTAGACGTGGGATCTGGCCAGAAGAGCTTGTGGCTTCTGTCCCACTGAGAAGTGAGTCAGACAAATGTCACTTGAAAAGAGGTATTTGGACAAGGACTGGCTACACACACTCATTCCCATTCAAAATGTGAAAATATAGCTCCATTTTCAACCTGGACAATCGGAGTGAGTTTCTTCTAAGGAGATTTTACAGGATCCTGATATGGGTGCTTTTGGCACCATGGTAAAGAATAACTACAAATCTGATAGTAAATGTTTCCTTTAAAAGCTGTCCATGGCCTAAGAGAAACAGCAGGAAAAGAAACAGTATGAATGCCAAGGATGCCAGAAGAAGCCAGGCTGAAACCTGGGCCTTTTCACATTGCTCTGATGGTACAAGGCAAAGAGTGTGACTGGTCCACTTGGCAAATCAAGCAACATTAAAGAACTCCCTTATTGAGACTAAAGCAAAAAGCAATCCACCCCAAACTACAACAGCAGTTTAAAATAAACTTAATCATGTCTTGCACTACACACGATCAAAATGTGTGTTAAAGAAAACATGCAGTGCCATCATTGCATGGTTATCATTCCAAGGAAAAATATAGCAGAGCAGGGGCTTCTAATTAAACAAAATCCACCCCTGCTTGACTTCCTCAAACTATACATTAACCCTGAATTTCCCCAAATTAAAATGCTTCTAATGAGAAGAAACAAAACTATAAACAGCAGTTACCAAGTGGAGAGAAGTTACAACAGGAGCTGAGAATTTCAATAGAGGCTTAAGAGAAAAAGAAGGAATTATTTGAATAAACTGGGATTGAATGTCATATACATCTGACACTTTGGTAAAGAAGTGAAAACTCCCAGAAGCCATCAACAATTATTTTTGTGTATAGTTTGAAATAGGTGGGAGAATACAGTAATGCCTTACTAACAAGATACTGTCTTAGGGCTTGTACAGGACAATTAACAGTGATTGTGACAGACTAGTTACATTTAACATTGGCACCTGAACAAACCCACCAACAGACACTCGGAATGACTGGAGATTGATGTAAATCCATATTTTAGAATTTGAAAATATAATGTGATTCTGGGAGAAATTTCCGGGAGCTGCACCAAAATTGCCCCGTTAAATGAAGAGGAAAACAAGTAAGTGATGGATTATAGACCAGCAAACAGAAAGCAGCAACAGTTCCAGTTCCCACACATTTCTTCACGCTGGGGTCTCTTACAGGGCAGCACAACTGCATTTCTCTGTGGCCTAAAGTCCTCTGTTTGCACTGCTGAAAGGAACCAGACAGAAATGAAGAACTGCTCTAATGACTGTATAATGGATCAACTTGAGAAAAAAATTCTAAATGTTCTGACTTTGCTGCAAATGATTTCTCAGGCTCAAGGCATAAATGACAATGTTTGCATTTAACATACAGTATACGGCATACGTTTGCAAAACGAAACAGCCGCCTGTGTTGACATGAGATATACGATGCTCAGCTTGATTTGCATATCAGAGATCAGGCCGTAAATCTCTGATGATATTTACCATTGGATAATTGAAATTAATCCTGCCAAAATGCCTTGGACAGCCCTGAATTTACGGCCTGAGAAAACACCCCGGAGGTGCCTGCTGAGCTGGGGACACGACTGGCTGTACATCTGTTGTGTCCTGAATAAAATCCCCTGCACAGATTAGCAGCCTCTGCCTTTCCTTCCCCAGCTTCAGGTTCAGGGGGATTCCCATGATCACCAGGCAGCTGGGGTAACACTGAAGAGAACATACATCTCTGTTTTGCTGGTTTGTTTGGGTTTCTTTATAATTTTCCTACCCATGGCAGGTACTTTAGGTATCTTGCCAGTTTTCCTCCTTCCCTGCCCTCCCCTCCCCAATGTCATGCCATTTTCCTTTTAATGTCCTTAAAATGTGGCCAGTTGTCCCAGCAGAAAGCATCCAGACATTCCAACAGCAGAACTCAGACTACCCTTCAGTACCTTGGGCCATGGCTGTGTCTCAGCCTGTGCCTGTGTCCTTGGAGATGAAGGAAGGTGCCTGCATGTTTGCTTGTTTTCTGTTTGCTGCTCCAACTCAGATTGTCTCTTTAAACAGAAGGCACATAAAGTGTCCAGGAGGAAAACATGGTTAACTACAAAGCCACCTCATGTTGTCCTCCTGGCAGGAAGGCCATTTGTGCCTTGGTATGTGACTGAAACTTTCAATATATACAAAAGAAAGACATTTGTGAATATTATCCACTGCAATGGAAAATGATAATAAAAGAATCAGTAGTTTCACTTTCGAAGAAAACAAAATTCAAATATTTACTAGGCAGAATTTTCTATCATTGGCAAAGAACTACATAATTTATTAAAACTGTTGGCAACCTTTTCTGATTTCAGAGATGTTGAATCTTGTATTCTTTGGACTTCAACAGCAGATTTGATGATTGTGAAAGTTACACCCTGGGTTTTGGTGCTAAAAGATAGCAAATTGCCTCTGGAATTTTTTCACACCAAGTTTTCCACTAAAAAGAATGATACATACTTTTCAAAAGCAAAGTAGAAAAGCATGTTTCTAATGTATAAAAGTGGCTTTTTTTGGAGCCTGAAATAAAAAGACAACTGGCACCCATTATAGAAATGGATGCATTTTTATTTGTAATATTTATCTACAACATGGCTCTCTTAGAAAGGTGGCAGTGATAGCTTTGATATTCAGCTTGCTTTTCTCCCCCTACAACCTGCTGTTTTCCAGCACCATTCAATATGAAAGCAGGCATCCATCCAGCTATGCAATAGTAAGGAAGAAAGACAGCTCTCATTTGTAAAATCTTAATTCCTTGTTAGTGGAAAGAATAAAATCACTAGATTAACTGTGATCACTGATTATTATCCTCCCACAAGAATGTTATCTGCGTGCCCCACTCAGAGCTTGTGTCAGCTGGCAGACAGCTGGAGAGGGAGAACCCTGAAGATCACAACTGGATAAGCACACACTCTGTGGGGATGGGAAGAAAAATCACTTTCCCAGCATCCTAAACCCTTGTGGAAGGGCTGCTGTGCTGCACACCCCCAGCCTGCAGGAGGCTGCACAGCTGGAACTCAGAGCTCCAGCACGGAACAAACCTAGAGGGGACAGCCCAGGGAACAGCCTGGGGCAGTATTGCCAAACTCAGCCAATTGGCCTGGTAATTAGCACTGCCAAGCCAAAATGCACTGCAGGTTCTTGTGTAGAGCATCTCCATATATAAGCACCAGCAAATGAACAGTCCAATGGACACTGTTGGCCTCATTAATGTGTCAGTCGTTTCCCCTTATTTCCAAATCTTGCCATATATTCTGCACGGGCTGACTTTCACCTGAATTAGCCAGTATGGGCATAAGGCCCAGTTGCAGCTGACTGTTCTGAAGCCAGGTCTTCAGGCAGGATGTCTTCAGCCTGAAACAGCCACATCTTGTCATCAAATCCCTTTTCAGAAGCTCTTCAGGGGTGTCTCACTGTCCCGCTGCACTCATTCCACACTAAATGCATGCACCACGTCCACTCCTCCAGCACACCCTACACATCCACCTGAACAGAACTCCACTGGCTTTTGGACTGAGCTAAGGGAATGGAACCCAACACGTGGGTTTTCACTGAGAGCAGACTGAAAGCCCACCAATGAGGCTCTTTTATTCCCATACTCTGAATATTCCTATTTCAATCAGACTCTGCCATGTTTCCCTGTCACCTCCTGCTGCCTTTAGCCACTGAGATTTCTGCATGACTTCAGGTTGCAATAATTCTGTGCTGACAACTAGCCTTTCACATCATGGCTGTGTTCTTACTGCCTTAATTTCAAATGCAAAACACAGATCAGATAGACTGGAGGTAGAAATGAGAGTTGGTGATGAGTGTGAGGGGGAGGCAAGGGTTGGTGGTGAAGGTTTGCTTTGATTCCTCTGACTACAAAAGCCTCCTCCGTAAAGAAGATATTTAAAAATGTCCAAACAAAACCTCTCTCTGTGCAAATTCAAAACCATCCTGACATAAAATTAAGCTATTCTTGCCATTATTTCTTAAAGGTCACGAATATGCCATAAAATATGATCAAGGCATTAAATTCCTACAACAGGTTAAGAAGAGAGGCAACAATATATCACATTTCTGGTGTTTCCATTTCTAAGGAAAACACTGACCATTAATTCCTATTACTGATAGTAATGGTGGAAGCATCATCTGTTATCAGAACTGGCTGACAATTTCTGTTATAAAACTCACTTCTCAGCTGTCTTGAACTTTGCCAAACTTTGTCTGTGTTTTATAAATGGTTTGTCTGTGTTTTATAAATGGTTTGTCTATGTTCTGTAAAAGCCAACTATTTGTTTCAAGCGTTTAAGTAACTGCTCTCAGCCAAAATAACTTGGAATAATTCACAAAAGGATAGGTTTGTTACCCCTTTTGGAAAAAAAAAAGGTTGAATAGTATTTAATCCTTCCTCAATTCACAATTTGAAAGCAAGACTGGGAATCTGATACTGGCAGAGTTTTAATCAGCTCTCCAAAAAGTGTGGACAAATTACAACAGTTTGGCAAATCTCAACTCGGGGCTCACTGCAATTGCAGCAGACTAAGAGGGATTTAGGAAAAGGAAGGGGAGAAATTCTCCCTTGCTTTTTCAGTGAAGTTTCTTTTCCTGCAGTGGCCAACAAGCCAACATTCAGATGCAAAAGAAGAAAAAGACCAATAGGAAATGGAAAAATCCATTACGACTGGATAAGAAAGACCTGGAAGATTGGAAACTTCTCTGTGGACTGATAAAATTCAGTGGTTAAAAATCAGACCTAGTACAGTAGAGTGGTGTCAGTCACACCACTGCCAAGTAATTCAGGAGTCTAGAAGACAGTCTGGAAAAAAATAAATCCATCCAATTTCTTTAAGGTGAGAGTTAATCAAAATTGAATATAACTGAAGAAAGTCGAGGAACTAATACTTAACTGGTAAGCAGGAATATACTAATATTCTAGAAGCACCTTCATAAAAATGCCATTGCCTGGATAATAAAGAAGGTTGAATTATTAATCAGGATTGGCCCTGCTGAAACATATATAGTGATTATACTATATATACATATATATATTTCCATGTGGCAAACCTTAGAGTGTGTTGGAGCTGGAAATACTATATAGAAAACATGCTCAGCGTTTTAGTCAGTTACTTATTTAAATTCCACATTGAACTTCCCCAAAGCTCTTACCTTAAAAACCCCTCAACAACGCAGAACAACAGATGCCGAGTAAAAGCAACTGCTTTTATTTTGGCACTGTCTTGGGTCCTTCCCACCTGTCTCTTTAGAGAAGCCTTTGCCTAGTAAATCACATCAAAGCCTGCTTTTTCCAGCACTCCCTTTAGTTTATCCGTGCTCTCCAAGTGAACTCCACGAATCGATGCTCAAGCGGGCTCCGACCCGAAGCAGTGGTCATTAAGGCAGCTGTCAGTGGTGCCACCCAGCCCGTACCTGCCAACATCCCAGAGCTTGGCCGTGCTGTCCATGGAGGCAGAGGCCACCAGGTGGCCCGAGCAGTGCCAGCAGCAGTCCCGCACGGCGCGCGCGTGGCCCCGCAGGGTGAGGATGCAGCCACGCCTCGAGAGCTCCCAGATCCGCACCGTGGTGTCCCCACTCGACGTCACCAGCTGGGTGCCACTGCCACAGGGAAGAAAAGCAGCTCTTAGTGAGGAGATAAGGGAAGGTGCTTTCAAGGCGTCTGTTTAGAAAGACGGGTTAAGTGACAAGCGTTGATGTTACGCTGAAATACATAGAAACAAAAGTCATGTCTGAAAACATTCATAGTTTTACCTTACAGAGTTTTTTGACACATCACAGAAGAAGCGGTCATGTATTAAGTACACTGTCCAAAGAAAAGGAGCTATCTCCCCCAGGAAAGGAAATACAGGTTCCAAAAAATACATTCCTACTTTTTGTAGTCTGTTGATGAGTTTATCAGTAAAACAACGTAAGCCCAGGGAACTGCTTTCAAACTAGACTAAGACAGATGCAGGGAAGCAAATTTGCTTATTTCCCAAATTTGTACCCTTCAACATGTAAATTATTATTAAACGCTTCCTAATGTTGTCTCTTCTAACTCAGTAAACTCTTTAATACGTTTGCTATCTCTTGGGGTCATTGATATGTTACATGAATGAAAAATACAGAATTCAAGTCAGATTTTTTGGCCAAATCTTCAGATAGAAACTAGAATAATTCTGTTTCCTTTAAGCAGGAACATATGGCTTCAGATTAAAAGTCCATCTGTAACATGTTCTATAACAACTAGTAAAGGATTCTTAATAAATAGAAAATAATAAGAACAGGTATGTGAAATGATTCCCTTATTAAACTCTCCAGCCCCAGTCTGTGGCTCAGGATTATTTTGTGCTTAACAAGCATCCACAGTTTGATTTTTGAACATATGCAAACCTTTGGCACCCACAATCTCTTATCTCAGTGAATTCCAGAATTTAATTATGCATTGTGTGAAAAGCTATTTTGGGGTCTTAAATACTTTGCTTCATTTCTCTTGATGCTTCTAATGCTAATACTGTGATTAAAAGTAAACACTGACTGCACGTTCAACCTCTCTGGCAGTGGGACCAGCCGTGGTGTCGCAGGGCCCTGGGTTCCTTCACTGCAAAGGGGAAGACTCCCACTCCTGGACTCATTGCACATGCAGACAATTCCAGTTCCTGGAGCACATTCCCCATCCCTCTCAGCACCTTCCCAGCTGGAGCTGGAGAAACAGGTACCCAAGGAAGGTATAAAGCAGCACAGCAATGTGTCCTGCTTTATCCTGTGTTCTTTACATTCAATTACCATTTTTGGCCACGCCACAAAGAAACTGACCACAGTGGCTCCAACATTTCTTTCCTGAGCACTTCATAAGCAGTTTAAACTCATTCTTAGCTGTGAATAATTAGGACCATTTTTTTTGTCTTTGTGTTCATCTGCATTGACTTTCATCTGCCACTTCACCATCAAGTCAGCAGTTGAGACCGGAATCTTTTCCTGTAATTCTTCACTTGCCCCTTTTTACTGCCCTGCCTAATTAGCCAGCTCATCCACCTCATTCTTTTCCCCAACTTCCAAGATCATCTTAATAACCTAGGTCCCAGCACACATCCCTGTGGGACTCTGCACTCCATTTCTCCATTCTGAAAGTGACATTTCATTCCTATCCTTTCACCAGTTTTCCAATTCACACGGTAAGTTTCTGGTTTATTCAGGGCAGTTTTGCTTCCCTGAGCGGTTTTGTCAAATGACCTCCAGAAGAATTTCGTGCAAATCCAAGTGTATGAAATTCATGACTCTCCCCTGATCAAATGCTCAGCAAGCCCTTCAGAGAACTCCCAGCCGATTTCTGAGGCTTAATTTCCAAAGCCATGCTGATACCTCCCAGGGCTTCGCTGCAATAAATGTATCAATGTGTCCTGTAATTTGGCTTCTTAATGTAATTTCTATCAGCTTTCCCAACATAAAAGATCATTGTAGAGTGCCTTCATCCCAAACGCCTTTAAAATACTGGAAAAAAAACTTAATGCAGCCCTCCCAGGAATAATGGAGGGTTACAATTGTGTTTAATAAACAAACAAACAAAAAACCCCAGGAAAAACGTTTGGGGATAACACACAAAAACACAGGTCAAAAATATTTAAACCATAGGTTTTCAGACCAATTATCTCAGCAAGATCAGTAAGATGACCTTGCCTTTGGGATCCCATAAACCCTGGTTTTATTTGAATAATGGCAAAGGTGCTGTGACAGGAGGTAGAAATCCTTCTCCCACACCTCTGGATATAGAACTGTGGGAAGTGAAAACAGCTCAGGGGTTCATCCTAAGCACTGCTGTAAACCTGCAAGTGAGAATATACTCAGGGATATTTAGTTCACTGCTGCAGTTTAAAAAAAAACCCAACAAACAAATAAAAAAGGGGGGAAAAGGGTCTGGGACCTGGGGTGTCAAACCTTCTTTTTTATGTTCTTCCTCTCCTCCTTTTCCAATAGATGTCCACCAAATTGCTTGGTAAGAGCAGCCTCTACGACAGGTTGAAATATGTGCATCATTTTCCTGATAGATCTTAAGGGGGGAACTTGACATTATGAAAGATCACCTACCTAAGTTTTTGACTATTTTAACACTTACGGTTTAGACTGCTATTTTTTGTGAAAATATCATTATAATCTTCATTAAGGCAGTTACACCCCCATGCCTAAGACAAAGCTCTGAGAGATTAATCTCTCAAAAATGCTAACGTTGCACAGGAATAATTCAGAAGCTTTTGTCAGGCATCCCAGAGCACAAAGCCTGAGTAGGGGTTCGGGGGAGACCCTAATTTTGGACAGCTCCTTGGAATAAATGTGCTTTTATTAACGAAACACAGGCACTTTTAATAACTCCAGCTAGATCTCATTTCTGAAGACAGATAAAATTAGAGAAATGACAAGTCATCAGATCCCTTATGCATTTGTGAAATGAGAGCTTAAAACAAATTTGGAGTCAGGTATAAAGTGGGACTGATGAAATCTGCAATTGCTTCAGAGGGAAACATGCACTGCCCCTGTTGTGAATCACAAAAAGAGATTTATGGCTTATACATTTTTTAATATATAATCCCCAAAATGCTACATGAAGAACTGGTTCCTTGGGCTGAATTTCAAGAATACACCATCCAGGCAGTGATGAAAATCTTTCAGAAAACAGATATGAGCAGGAAGGTAGTTCAAATGGATTCAATTTGGCAAACTGCAGCAGGGGAAGGAGTTACAAATGAGGTTTAGCACTTCTTACAGATCAGAGGAGGAAAAAAAGTGGGGACTGAAAACAAAAGCATAGCTTGTGCAGGAAAAAGTTTTGAGGCACAGGCTGATAGTGGAAGGATGGGTAAAACCACTCGGGAAGAGAGGGCCCAAATGCCCCAAGCAGCAGCTCTCTGCTATTCCCTGTGCATGGTTTAGCACGGGGGAAATCCTCACCACACAGCAGCTTTCAAACCACATCATGAGCAAAAAAGTGCTGTGTCAAGCCAAGTCAGGCACCTAAATCAAAAATCTGCCATTAGAAAAATTTGTATCTGCTTAATAGCCGATCAATAATGACATACATTTTCTGGTTTGCAGCGTTTTTTGGTCCTGGGAGATAAAAGAAACAATCCAAATTCTGAGCTAATGTTTTGTTCCCCACAGCTGCAACATTTTTGTACTGTACTATTGCTCTCTGTAAGACCATGTGGGGGAGAAAAACAAAGACATCAGCAAAAGCAGTGGTTTCTAATGATTTAGGCTGTCAGTTTAACAGTCTGTGGTACCCACACAGTCCTCTGCTTCATGACTGATTTTCAAACAAAAGGTATACCGATTTTTGCATTAAAAACATATGGAAATATGACATTGGATGTTCAGCCTTAATTACCAGCAGCTACATGCATAATCCTCGTTAGAATTTAAGATTGATCACTAACAGGGAAAGCTCCAACTAATCCTGTGCAGTATGTATATCTAACTCAGAGGAGAATAAACCACTTTGTTTTCCAACAAACGAATTGAAGAACCAGACGACATATTAGGAGACAAGAGAAAGGCAAAGCCCATCTTTTTCTGTCACTTGAAACACATTCACATACATGCAAATAACTTGGCCACCTTTTAGAAATGTGGTGCTTTAGTACAGAAAGTAACAGCACCTTTGTGTGCAGGGCACTGTGGGCTCCCTTAGTTTGGTTTGTGTGGCCTTCCTTGGTCTGTTTTGGGGTATTTTTTGTTTACATTCTAGCAGACCAAAGCACTGTAAGGGATGAAACGTGCCTGTATAGATTGAAGTATTTGTATAGAAGAACCTTTCCAACGTTCTAGTAAATGGAGAGTCCATGACACCTTTAACACCTGCCTTGTCTCCATGGATAGACTATTTTTTAACACTAAATACACACGAAGTTCTACCTTTCAACTGATTTCAGGTATTCTTTACTGATGCTGTACGCCTGCCCTTCCAGAAGCAATTAGAGTGGAAAAACTTTGGAAACATCCCCACAAAAGGGGATGGAACATTAACTTCTCAAGGCTTAAATCTTTCCTCCCTCATATTCTAAAGACACACACACACATTTCCTTTCATTGTGCATTCCTGCTTCTCCCAGCTTCATTGTTCTCACTACAAGATGCCTGCCCATTAACGCTTCCCAAACTGTAGACATATCACTAATTAAAGCTCATATTCAGCAACAACATGAGCCTTTGGCACAGAGTCATTTTATAACCTTTTAGGTTATAAGATTCCCTCTCTGGAGTACCAGTGAAATGAAGGCAACAGCCACCCCTATAGTGCTCCCCTGTAAGTACATCAGTTGTAACATCAACAGTCCAAGCAGCTTCAGATATTACACCTGGCTCAGATACTGCTGGACTATGGACTTAGATCTGGACCTCAAGCTGCTCCAGGGCAATTGCTCAGGTTACCTCTGAAGCTGCTGAGGGACACTGAGCTAGAAAGCTCTTGTGCTTCACAACATGCCAAGCAGGACCACGTGTTCTATCCTTCAAAATTTACATGGATTGTCATTTTGCCTTAGCCAAAATAAATGATACAGCCGTCTGTATCATTCGATCTATTATAACCTCCAGAGAGGGACACTCTGTGACCCCCCTGGCTGGCTGTTCCAGTGCTCTGCCACCCTCCATGGAAAGAAGTTCTTCCTCATGTTGAGATGGAACTTGTGTTTTAGCTTATGGCCACTGCTCCTTGTCCTGTCCCTGGGCACCACTGAGAAGAGTCTGGTGCCATCCTCTTGGCACTTGCCTTGGAGATGTTTGTATGTGTGATGAAACCACACACATGGCACACACATGGGATGCTCCTGTGCAGGGTCAGGAGTTGGACTTGATGATCTTTGTGGGTCCCTTCCAATGGGGATATTCCCTCAGCATATCCTGTGATATATAAACCATGTTTTATATATATTATATACATATTATTTCTCTAGGGCTGTGCACATGGCCAGAGTTCAGCAAACAAACTGAGACACAGCTCCTTTCCTCAGACAGCTTCAGTCTAAATCAAAGGGTGGTGAGCAAAGCCTTCCACACAGTGCTGGCAAATAACAGTTCTCACAGCAACACATTAAACCAAACACAATCTGTGCTCAAGTTTTGTATCCTAAAAGAGCTGCAGCAACAGGCAGCATCTCACTGCAGCTTAAACAACACCAGCATCAGCAACACGACAACAAATTTTAAATACACAGTCCAAAACATTGCAGGATTAATGGTCTTTTGCCACAACATTTGAAAAACACTTTAAAAATCAATATTCCAATTGCTTAATTGGAAAAATGATGTCTCTTTTATTTACCTCTATTCCTGCAATTATTCTGAAGCAAAATTCTAAAAGCTTCTATCTTATTTGCAGTATCAGCACCTGCAGACCCTAAGCACAGCAAAGTACAAGGGAAGAACTGCAAACACTCTTAAAGATTATTTGAATTTTGCTGACATTTTATGCTAAGTCCCAGAGGCAAGATACAGAAAGGAAATGCTTAGGAAAACTGTGTTATTCCATGAAAAACAGAACTAATGAGAGCTGAATGCCTGTGGAAGCATCTTTTGCCTCCTTGTTCTATGCTCTTAGCTGTTGATTAAATAAATATACCACGAATTGAGTGATCCTTTACACTTCCCTCTCCTGGTTTTGCCACAATCAGCCTGCCCGTTACAAGTCACTGGAGAGCATGGAAGAGGGCATGAGGAACATGCAAAGAGGTGGGGGGAAATTCATCCCTGTAATCTTCATTTTTCTTGGAAACAAGATTAAAACCAGTGATCCAGACACTTAGGAAAGCATCACTTATCAATGGAGTCCCACCTTTGGTTATGAGAGCAGTATTTAAACACTCCCTTTTCCATTTGGTACTGAAAGCAATGCAAGGGATGGAATTATCAAACATCAGTTCAGCTCTGCAGTCATTGGAACTCTGCTTTGTTCTCCTCCTTTGCCAAGGTGCATGCTTGTCACAGCCCCTCTTTTCCTTCTTCCCAGACAAGATGAAAACTGGGCTGAATTTATAAAATGCTGGGGTCAGCATACTATTAAAAAAGCTCCCATTAAAATTCTGGAGAAGACAACAGGTGTTTTTTCCACACCAGGCAGGAGAATTGCAAAGTTCCTCCATAAAGGACGATGTGGATCCGACTCTCTGAGGGCACCAAGAAAGATGGGACAAAGTTCTACAAGAGGGATACAGCAAGGATTTCATGGCAACTGCATCTGGCTCAGTGCACTTGGAAATAAAAAGTAGAGTCCAGGAGGGCACTGAGACAAAAGCCCAGAAATGCCTTTCCTATTCTGAGCCACTCCCAGGCATCCTCTGGTGCTCCCTTCTGGGGATGGGATGATGGTCCAGACAAACCTGGCATGTGGAGCCACCCATACATTCTTAGTCCACATGTGAACAAAACACTCAGCAGCAAAGATTTGGTTTCTAATAGATTTTGTAACCTTGAAACAGACTTGAGATAGAGTTCACTTTTTTGTTGCTGGAGTTCTGAGACTCATTAATTATTTACAGTGACACTTATTAAAAACCCATAGTTTTTTTGCTATCTATGGTTCATGTTGGATGTTGCTGTAATTATCCTCATGGACTATGTGTCTAAGACATATTTTATGTAGTAATTGTAATACCTTTCATCCTTCAGGATAGTCTTAAGCCCAATTTTACTTATTTTATTAATAGACATAAAATGTCATTTATACAGAAGGTGAAGGCCAAAACACCCGGCAGTAAAAATACAAAAATACTTTTTCCATTTCTCATTTAACATCAAAGGTAGGGGAAAAAAATTAAAAAAAATTTCAAAAATGCAAAATCAATTATAAACTGACCTTCTACAAACCGAGGAGGCAGTTTCAAAGCCCAGGGAGCACGACAGCACCCAGCAGATGGTGGGTGGCACATGGGCTTTTGTCAGAGAAATAAAATGCAACCATCCTGCACAAACCTGTGACATAAGGCTGTTGGCTGCAAATCTTCAGCACTGTCAATGTGGAGTACGCCAAGTGCAAAACTCTGGGTAATTTTTCATTCCGCATTACCTAATTGCTCGATCTTTTTGTCGTATTTCATGCTCACACATCGACCCCAGCCAGGCTAACCCGTTCCCCCTGCGGTGCTGCCCGGCTCTGACAGCAAGGGAAAACCAATAAGGCAGGGTTTTGGCACAGCACCACTGCTTCTGGGTGGACACACACCAGCACGAGGCATCATAAAAGCTGTAATCTTTTGTTTTAATGAAGTTCACCTTCCTGATTAAAACTTCCTTGAGGCTACTTTGCCCTTCACGAGCGACAGTTTCACACCTGCAAAAATTTAAGTATAACAGGCTCCTCCCACCAAAAAAAAGTCACAGTGTGGCATACACGAATTTTGAGAGAACAAACTCCAGTAATTTATAAACAGGTTTCACCAGAACAAGTCCTCCACATTTGGAATCATTTCCCCTTTCTGATCTGAGCACTGGCAACAGAAGCTGGCATATCCAACCTTTCCCACTGCTCCTACCTGCTCATCTCTGTCCCAGTGCACAATTACTCCTTTTTTTCCCCACTCTAAACATAGCTTGTAGTGCTACATTCAGGGTCATTATAAAGATTTTCTGGTTTTTTCCACAAGGATTGCTCCAGTGCAGGTTACAAATCACACAGAGCCCAGTCAGGTCTGTCCCATCCAAATCCAGTACCCTGCTAAGATTAGCTTGGTACCCCCCAAAAAATATTGAGTGTGTTACTACTCACTGCAGGCCAGTCTCTTTAATGTGTAAAACCTGGGTCAGCTGCCATCATGTAATGTAATTAGAAGTGCTTAAATGAGATTCTAAAATAATTCAGGCACCTGGTAGAAGGCAGGTTTTAGTACACATAAAATTGCCTTTTAGGAGGCTTTGGAAGCGCACCAGGTGAGGAACAAAAATGAAAAGGGAAAAGATAAACCAGTTGCAATACTTGGCGATTAGAAGGAGCAAAATGTGTGTCAGCAGGCAATACACCATGCAAGACTGAGAGAGCATTGAGTTATTACCTTTCTAACAACTTTTTTAAACTAAAAATACGATGCCTTTTCTAAAAGTTTTCTGCCAGTGCATGTCCAGCATCCCAGGGCAAAATTATACACCCATTTAGCAAGGGGCAGGAGCATCCTGGCATGCAGTTTGAAGCAGGGAGCTCGCAGGAGCCTGGCCACTGGTATCTCCAACAATTAGGAAGGCTGCTTATGCTGCAAGCAAACAGTGTTTCTGGGTCCAGTTGTGCCATCTTCCTGTAGGATGCTGCCAAGTAAATTTTCCTCTACTAACTTCAAGAGAAATAGTGATGTTACCTGAAATGAGCAAACAAAACTACCATATTTTCCGGAAATGGGATTCTTTCTGTACCATTCCAACACTTTCCCTCAAACAATGCCAATGTAAGTTAAAGTCTTCTTATACGTTATTATATTTTTAAAATAATGTATTTAGCCCACATAAAATCATGCACAGTCCCAATCAATACCCATAACATACATTAAACTGTGTGCTATTACTGTGTGATACTTCATCTCAACACCCATCCCATCCAGCATGGGCCATTTTTCCTCCATTGGAATGACTCCAACTCCTCAAATTTTAATGAAGGGCTGTTGAAGTAGGGAAAAATGTAGTTTGGAAGGAGTTCAGATACATGAATTCCATGTACAGAACAGATTTATGACCTATATTAACAATGATAATCCAGTGTCACAGTTCCTCTGAAATGCAAAGTGGTGGATCAGTCGTTTCAAATCCATTATCATCCCCAAATGGTGGTCCAGTGATGTCTAATTGCAATCAATAGCCACTAATGAACCACAGTCGTTAATCCCATTTGCATGTTTGCACAAAGCATCGTTTTTAAGCTGCATATTTATATGCAGAGAGAGTTCAGTGAGTGCAGAGAGATTTCACAGCCTGTGGAAGTCTCTGGAAAGTTCTGCACTGGGATTTGACCATTTCCCAGGCCCCTGGAAGAATGTTTAACTGGCACTGTGTAATGATCTTGACAGAAAGAAGAGAACACAGAGGACAGTGCACTAGCCCAGTGTTTGTATTTGGGACAAATGATGATCTTGCTGAGCCATGCCCTGGGGATACACGAGCACAACTCCAAGGCAGGGAATTAGTTGATGGAGACAGTGATCAATAACAGGGTAAGTCCGAGAGTGGAGGCGGAATGGAAATGCCAAGGATGAGCAGAATCCTGGGGTGGTACAAGAAAAGGCAGGATACCAAAAGGAATAGAGTCTTCCACCCTTTCTGGGAAAGGCTTTGCATGAAACCTCAATGTGGATTCACGAGGCCATGCAGCCCAACTCGTGATTGCTCAAGAAAGGGGGGAAACCAAGAAACCTGAAAACCTCAAACGCAACAAGTCTCGAGGCTGATCTAAACTGTGGACATGCTGTGGCCTTCCCTCTGTATTTCCTATTTGTTTTATATACATACCACTCAAAGGCAAAGAAAACTCCCACAAGCTAAAAGCTTGGTTCCACATCCACGTCCTTCAACATTCAAACAAGTCCTGATGCTCATTCATAATCAGGCAACTCTCCCCCCTTACTTGTGCTACTGCAGCTGTTTTGTACCGAACCTTACCCAGATCACTGCAACCACAGAGCTCCAGGGGAAACACAGAAACACAACAAATACATGATGGTGCCATTCATATCTGGGGCTTGTACTCAACACAAAATTTTGTAAACACCCTAAATATTTGGGGTTTATTTCCAATTCAAATATCTTAGATATTGCCTCAATTGAATTGCCATTCTCCAGTCAACTCTAACACTAATGTTTGTTATTTCAACAGCCGCACTTTAGGAAAGGCTCATTTGAACAATATAACAAACATGGATATCTCCTCAGCCACTCCACTAGAACCCTTGCAGCAGACTTGAGGGAAAATACAATTGCCTTTATTGCACAGAGGAAAGCAATAATGAACCGAGGATGTTAAAGGCACCAAGATTATAATTGCGCTCAGAGAAACATAACAGGAGAGATTCTATTAAGAGAGATGTTTTGACGTGTAAAAGGGCTCTGAGCAGAGGGAGAGCAGCACGCTCGGGATCCGCGCAGCCGAACGGGCACTCTCCAGCCCAGGGCTCCCCACCCTCAAACTGGGATGCTGAGGATTCCAGAAGAAAACCTGAACTACTCCAAATCTGAACCCACCACAGTGAACAACATTTTTCTTCTCACAACCCGAATAAATGATCAACCAAACTGAATTGCTTCTGGTGACTCCCCGGCAGGAGCTGTACCAGGAGCTGCAGAAACTGGAAATCAGGGAGATGTGTAGGAAAAGCAACCAAGAATCCCCTTGCAGAGCAGGCAGATTTCTGCAAAACTTTCACAGAACATATTCATGGCTTCACTGAAGCTGAACTAATAGGTTTAGTAGCATCCCATTTTATTGGTACTCTATAAAGAGATTTCAACTGCATATTCCTCCTCCCTTTCTCTATCAAAGTGGTTATCATATAGAAATTACTTTCTTTCTTTCACATAAGCACCAGATCTAATTACCCACACAGCTGATCAGAAAGTTTCCTCCTAATTTCTGAGTCAAAACAATCACATCCAAATACTACTGAAATTGAATAACTGAATAAACTTTTGTCATAAAGATTTAACTTGACACCTGTTTTGTGCAACTGATCATCACAATATCTTTCAACTAATATTAGATTGATTTAAAGGTCCCAATATTAAATATGGCTGTTTTCAGGACTAAAATTCAAATAGTCAGAGAATGTAGCACACAAGACAATCACTCAAGAAAAATAAGATAATTTCTATGTAAGCAATACGTTCAGTGCATTTGAAAACTATTTACTTTATGGACAAGCACAAAATTTAAATGATAAATTATGAAGATAACGTAGTTAAATAATAACTCAAATAATACTATACAAAGACTAGCTAACTTTTAATTCCCACTAGGAGTTGTATCCAAGGTCACACACTGTGGCTTCAGGTCTTTTTGAAAGGGCCTTTAAAGAGATGCTTTGTATCTGTGATAGGGGAGGCAAAATTAGTTCACCTGGGGGGAAAAAAAAAAAAAGATAGCAAATGAACAAGGTAAAGATTAGGCAAAAGAAAGCACAGAAGCCCTGTAAGAACTCCCTAAGGAATTCTGGGGTTGAATTAAACTGTTGGGTCTGATCAAAATGGAATGTGCCAACACCAAAACCAGTGTCACCGTTGTTTCTCCAGGTGTTTCCCAAGGCTCAGTGACATCCCTTTGAATCTGACTCCTTCCAGCTCTTTTCTTTGCCCTCCCACATCCACTTTATCCATCTCTCCTAGCACTGAAAGCAAAATGACACTCAGTGCTGCCTTTGGGGAACTCAGGGAGCTTCCCTGGACCCGGGTGTGTGTGCTCCTACAACACAGGAGGACAAAGGCCCTGCGAAACGGGATTCACATTTCAGAAGTCACATCCCTTTCTCTCTCCACCAAGAAAAAGAGAAATGAAGTTTCCCACAATGCAGCCACACACAAGAACAGTAAGCTACAGGAGGCAGAAAACACACAAAGAGATGGGGAATCCAACTATGCTTCTCACAATGGTTACATCTGCAACTCCTTAGCGAAACAGGAAACAAAGCAGAGAAAACCCAACCAGTGTAAGCATCCCACCCTAATTTCTAAAATGCAGGAGACCTTATTGTTTCAGTTGCAGCAATGCCTTAGAGGCTGCAGCAAACCACTTAAAACACCATGACAGCCCCCAAGCCCCTTTCAATCAGCTCCCACCGTGCTAGAGCTCTTCTGAAAATCCGAGCCATGCGTGGTGACCAGCAGAAAATACCTAACAAGACAGTGAACAAAAGGGCTGTCATATAAAGACTGTGCTCTTTAAAATAATATGCCATGGTTTATCTCAAATATTGGAAAGATTTCCTACTATTTGTTAGTTTTACACATTAATTTCAACAGGTTTTCAGTCACTGGTTTTGAAATTCAACAAGTGTGTGTAAAGCCACCTGTGAAACTACAGAGTGGTTTCATCAAAGGGCAGTGTTTTATGACAATATATTTTTGCCCAGTAATTGTTTCAAACATATATTTGAATTGCTCAATAGGAGCACTGCTGCTTTTGCCAGGCAGTTTTCTCACTTTGCTCTCTACAAGTGTCCTCAGCACTTGTCTCTCCTGCTGTTTGCTGAATTATTGTAATGGAGATATTATTAGTGAATCACTAACTTGGAGTGGTCAGTATTTCCACCAACCAAGGAATAAAAGCCAAAGGTAGTTTTTCATTAAAGCCTGGATGAAAAGTGAAGCCTATTCAGTAACCACACTATGGAACTGCAGACTGTTTGCTTTTTAAAATCAATATAATGACAGACTCTTAAGGTTCCTGATATAAAAGAAAGGACATGCATTTTGTCCTGAAGAGTATTTCTAGTTCAGAACCGATTTCAAGGACAGTTCTGGGAACTGAAAGATATATTTAAAAATAGGAAAAGTGATGCAAAGTCCAAGCACATTTCTGCAATTAAAGCAGCTGTGACTCAACTTCAAAATCCATGCAATACTCACATTATTTATTCCCATTGATGTGGAAAACTCCTTCTTTAAAGGAGAGGTAACATCCTTGCAGGACACTAATAGCCTAGTGATCTTTCTAAAGTCAAACCTTCCAGATGGCACAACACAATGCCCTCAAAGTCAGAAGATGAGAAGGACTGGGGTAAGGGAGACATCTGGTGATTTGGCAACAAAGAAAATCTCCACAAGTCTGGACATCAGCCAGGAACCCCAACCTGTGTGAGGAAATGCTCCTCAGCATGGCAGGAGTGGCAGAAAAAAGGCAACTTCTGAACAACAGATCAGGATCTAAATGTGCACCAGAGTTGTAATTATTATCAGCCCATACTTTCCAAAAGCACATTGCAGAACTGAGCTCTCCATAGAAAATGAAAACGAGATGCAAACACTGCTTTTTCTTGCAACAGATACCCACCAATAGTTAATAGAGCTCTCTGAAATTAAATACAAGATACTTTCTGTACATATATACACCTCAAAACCCCACACAGAGTAACCAACCCATGCCAGAAGGGATCAGTATGGGTAGAAACATTTGGCTTTGTGGGAGTGGGTGGAAGGGGAGAAATTTTAATCAAATCCATTACCTGGTTATCGATTTCTCTTGCCAAACTGATTCTGTAGAATACTTATAAAGCCTTTGACACTGAGACGTTTGGCCAAAGATATTGGATTAGACTAAGCAAAAGCTGAGTTTCTCTTGTAATCTCTCATATTTCATTTATATGTGATTTATTCCTTTGTCCAGCAGAGGCTTTTTATTGATAAAAATAATGAGATTGAGAATCCCAAGGGAAACCTAATGCCCACCCAAACATCTTTGTGAGGTAAAAATAGTAGGCTTTGTAGGTTAGAGAGAGAAGGATGTTATGTGAAGACTGTTTCCTTGTATAAAAAGTGTGAAGCTTCTAAAAGATTTTGAAATAAACAAAGCTACTTTTGAAATTGAGATTTTGCTGCAGTTGAAAACACCAAGCACAAGGTGAATACCCTGTGCTGGGGAACTGCCTCAAAGACTTCTGAAACAGTCATTTCTTTGCAGAATAAATGAATACAACTTTTTTTTTTTTCTTTTGACTCATGTACTAGCTCAGTTTCATAAAAGATCTTAACAAATGTCTCATCTGCTAAGTAGGATGTGTTACATAAAGCCAGCTAGATGACTGAAAATTAACTGTGCCACTCAAAAGACGTTTCTAACCACTGGCAAATTTAATATGTAATCTGGTAACTAAAGGCTTTGTTGAACTATACAATAATTCAAGATTCTCTAAAAAATTAAATCATTATGCCTTTTCATTAAATAGGTGCTCAAAAGTCCTAAGTAAAGCATACAGACTGTCACACATTTCTTTAATAACTATCAGTCGTAGTAAAAGGATAAATAAAAACCATCTGTTTCTGAAGTGAGCCCTGAATTAGGTTTTAAAGTCTCTATTTCAAGACACAGATGAAAATAATTCTATTCCACTGATAGGCAATGGACACCTCTGTGATTAACATGAGCCTTACAACTCTTTCTTATGTTAATGCTTAGGGTGTAGTGGCTTTCAAATCTCAGCCTTGTTTAATGTATAATGTAAAACTGAGCATCTACCACTCCAAAACCAGCAGAGAAAGTGTTCTGAATGTCACTGTCCATGGACCTTTTATTCACAGGAATCTCCGTGAGCCTTTCATGGAGAGGACCATAAGTCTGGTTGGTCAGACAGGAGGGTGAAGGGTTGAAGGGTGAGGTTTTCCTCCTTCCCTTCCTCCCTTGGTCCCCAGATGGGCACACCAGCTGCCTGGCCAGTGCCTCTAAGGGATGGGTGACAACAAAGCACTGCACTTTAAAATCACTGACTCCACCCTTTTCTTCCTTTCTCCCCACTGACAGACTTTTTGCAGAGCCCCAAAAGTGTATGTGAAGGTCTCTAATAAGAGAGATCCTGCAGTAGCATAGTCAAATCCCACTCCTTAATGCTAAATTACAGTTTCCATGCAGACAAATGCTGCTGCATTTAACTAAAACAAACAACCATTAGATTGTAGCAACATTTTGTACATCCTGGAGTCATAACTTAGGCAGTAACTGTTTGTTCTGGAAGCCTCCCTAGTTTCACCAAATAACTACAGCATCAAAACTTGGAAGTCAGTACATTAAACAAAACGGCATAATAGATAATTCCTGTATCTTCTCATCGAAATAACAATGAATCTAACACTGGCATTAGGAATTATTAAAGTATGAGGGGGAATATATTGGAAGTCAGTAGAATGCCTTATATTATCCTATGACTGAAGAACCTACTCTCCTCAATATGTCATCATGTGCTTTTCATTTGCCCAGGCTTTCATGGGCCATGTACCACTTTAGTCATTTAAAATATATTATTTTCAACATGTAACTCAGAAGAAAGCAGTCTTTTATCCTTAGTATCAGAATTCCTGCTGACTGTCTTCATCCCCTGCAGACATTTCTCATCACACCCTGACCCCTGAGAAGGTGATGACTGTCGAGCAGATGGGTGTGGATGGCTGAGCAACACCTACCCGTGCTGGGACCCTCCTGGCAGGGCAGGCTGGGGGAGCCACGGGCTGTGCAGGTGAGGGAAAAAAAGGGAAGCACACTCTCTTCTTGTAATTCACCTTGATAATCAAAGCACTGTGGGCTCTCAAACTACAAAAGCGTGTCCACTGTGAAATTCTGGCACTGTCCTTGTACCTGCCAAGCTGTCAAGTCTGATTTCTGCTCCTCAGTGTTTCCCTCCTTCTCCCAGCACAAAGTCCTCGGAGACACAGCGAGCACAGAGCGGTGCCACACTGTGCTGTTACCTCTCCACGTCTGGTCATGGCTGGTGGGAAACACAACCTGCCTCTCCTTCTGGAATTTTACCCTTCTCTCCCATCACTCCTCAGAGCTTTCTCCACACCCTCCCCCCCTTCCTCACTTGCTGTTCTCCTTGGCTTTCCAGTCTATCCTTTTTTCACACAGAAATTAATCTCTGGATAGTTTCGTCACAAATGATGATGAGATTAAAAAAAATAAGATCATGTAAAAATGAGAACAGGGACCTACCTGAGCAAGAATTCATTTCAGTTTCCAAGTTTATTCTGACTTCAATTCTGCTCAGAAATGTGCTTTTAAAAAAGATTTTGTGAAAAGTTTTTTTACAATCCCACCTGGAGTTGCTGTTCCCTCCCCAACCCCTTCACTCCCCTCCAGCCCCTCACATCCATCCTCAAAATATTCTCCTAACTCCTTCTGCACCCTCTCTCTACAAGGTGGTCTTTCTCCTTTATCCATGCAGAGATTTTTATCTGAGTAACATCAGCTCCTTCACTTTTGAGAAATACAATCCAGAGCTGCCTCTGTTCTGACAGACCATGGGTTGTTCTTTCAGCCCAACACCTCATCTTTCTCTTGCATTCCCTCATTGGCACCTTTTTCTAGGATATCAAACATGACCTACCCTTATTTTGATGTTTGATGCATCATTATTTTATTTTACAAATTACTGAGGAAACAACACGGACCTTCAGTTTTCCAGTAGCAACAGAATGCATAGAAAGTCCACATAAAGAGAACTGCTGTAGTAATTTTTCATATAATAATAAACAAATTGATAGCAGTTTTGAGTTCTTTCCTCAGTAACTGTGAGAGTTGCAATTGCAACAGCAAGAATACAAGCAGCTCTGCTTCTGTTTGAGGTGAAGAGGACATTACAAGGAGTTCACAGTTTGACAACTTTCAGTGCAAGTTTTAAACAGCTTTAAGAACCTGCACTTTGTACTTCTTTCCAATTCAGAAGCTCATTGTATTCCACAGACCCAAACAATGTCTGCATGACAAGCACTACAACCATGTTAGACGAGTTGACTTGATTAGTCTTTATGAATATATTACGGATGTCACATATTGTTCCAGGCTACATGCAGGGCAAGAATACAGTATTTTACTGCTCCCTGGGATTTATCAGCCATAAACACCTCTGTCATGCTGCAGAGCTTGATCCTTTAGCCACCCAGGAAGGTTAATACAGAGAAATACATGCAGTCCACGCCGTGAAATATCTTTGCGTAATTAAGAGTACGCAGCATTAACACTCTCAGCTTATACTAGAAACTGGCAAAAGATGAAGATTTTGGTGTGCTATTTCAAACATTTGAGTCCCTTGGCATCCACAAGTGCACTACAGTGCTCTTCTCCAGCTCTCCAGATTCTTACCATGAAGCCTCTGTGCAGGTCTGTGGCAGAAGTCATTGTGACTCCCTCGCTCCTTCATATATATATAAAAGATAAGTTGGGAAATACTGAATTTTTCAACAGTGACAGAACTTGGAACAGCTAATCCATCTGCAAAGCACTATTCAGCCAGCCCCGAGCAGAAACACTGTTTGTTTTTGAAGTCTGACCAGTTGTCACCTGACCTTCAAAGAAGGAAGCCCTGTTCTCCTCCCCCTCCCAGCTGCCGCACGCCGGAGAGGACAGGACCCCTTTGAAGTTTTACTTTTATTTTAAAAGCTGAAGGCAAAATCCTTCTCTCAGATGTGCAGAGAGCATCACAGGCGTGCTGTTCTGCTCTCCTCACAAGCACAAAGCCAGCCTGCTGCCCTTCATCTATTGTCCTGGGAGGACACGTGGGGGACCCAGACCCTTCGTGATGGAAACCACGACGCAGCGGCAGCAAACCAAGCAGCCTCAGCTCCCTCTGCCTTGAGCCCACGGGACACAGATGGGCTTCTTGGAAAAAAAAGAACCGTGGAATGAAGAACAATCCACCACGGTGGGATGGAGGCAGGGGGAAAGAAACTCTTCCATCCAAACATCTTGAGCAACTCGGTGGCCTTTGCCCCCACGGCTCGAGGGCAGGACAATACTCAAGGACACCCCTACTGGGAAGGGTGACAACTCTCATCACTCTAACATTAATCCATGGGCAAGGTCCAGAGCCTAAAACAAACCTTTGCCTTGTTATTGCTGGTTCCTAGTACCGCACCCTCCTGGAGACACTGAGGGTACATAAAGCCAACAGCACTTTGGCTTCAGGTTCATAGATCTTCACAGCTACCAACGAGACTGGCGACTTTCCCCCTATTTACACAGTGGTGGCACAGACAACCACAAAAGAGAGCCTTGCTCAAGTAATAACACACTGGGATCACATAAAAATCCAGACTTCCAGGATTTCAGTCATTTGTTTGTACAGAAACCCCAGTGAAATTCCCATCACAGGCCCGGATTGGTTTCTCCTGGAAGCACGAGGGACTCGGTGCCGGGGAGTGGCTGACTGTGATGCTGCACAGGGATGATCTGGAAGCAAACCTGTGTGTGGCTGCACACACAACACTTCTCACACCAGAGATGCAGATTGTTCTGAACCTGATCTTACAGGGAGAGAGGAGAAATGACCTCACAAAGGACAGAAAGGAAAGACTGCACAAGTGTGGGAGTTCCAGTCAGATCGTGATGGAATAGCCCAATGGCTCAAAAATGTGTTTCTTTTCCACTTTTGGATGAACATCATTTTAAATCTTTAAAATGCTAACAAAACGAGAGGTTATCTACATTTGATTCCAGGAAAAAGAAATCTATTAGAACTTTTCATTTTTACTTAATTGGTTTTACTTCTGGAAAAAAACCCTGATACATAGAAGTTCTCCATTTAAAAAAAAAAAAAAAAAGGATGATTAAGTTTATTCTGTCACATTATATACATTTTATGCAGTAACAGAAGACAATATTTTAACAGCACTGCTTTTGAATCACTCCAGAGCATTCAGCAGGAGTCAATTTATACTGCAAGAGAATAATGATGTACCTCAGCTCATTTTAATTTCAATAATTGAATGAGAAATAGGAAAGACTATTGAAAGGACTGTATTCTGGTCAAAGACTAATGAGAAAATAGTTTTGAGTCTCTGAGTCAGCGGGTGTCATGGTAACAATGCATTATCGAAATCTGATTAGCATGCCCAGCAGCTTTAGAAATGATAACATGCTCTTCTAATTGTATTTCCCTTTCTTTCCCTGTGATAAATTCTATATTCATAACAGGTAAGAGGTAAGGCAACATTCTGTTTATCTGCAAGTTTAAACTCAGGATGTCCAGCACGCTCACAAACTCTGTGATATCTGTCATTCAGTAATAGAAGAATTTTCCTACCATCTTAAAATAAGAAGCTGAGCCTTCTACTTCTCCTGTATTATATGCAGGTGTTTAAGTTAAAAAATACTCCCTTCTTTTAAATATATATAATTACTTATAGGGATATATACATGAAAAAAAGAACACTGTGAAGACCCACAAAAAACACAAGCATCTGAAGAAAAAGCCTGCGTTTCATAGGAGAAAGTGATACAAGAAAAGAGGAAGTGCATGTTCAATTCACCCCAGAAAATGTGTTCTTGAGGTTTTGACAAGAGGGAGGGCATTTTCTTGTGTTTGGAGGATTGTGTGTGCCTTTGCTAGCTCATTACAAACTCAGAAATCAGGAGAAACCATGAAGTTAAATAGTATACATTTCCTCCTCATGAAGGAAAGAGCTAATATTGCTTCATAAAATAAACACAATGAAAGTACAAGGCTGAAGGCTTAATAATGCTCCTGTTACAACTGAACCTCAGGTGAATAGCCTGGCAGACCTACATTATACTAACAATAAAGAACTCTATTTAAACGGCAGCCTCACAAATCTGCTGCAAAACAATTTCAACATATAGAAGCTCAGTCTTATCAAATGGATTTTTGTTTTGACAGTAAAATGGTGTTCTATTTTTCAACATAAAAAAACCAAAAAATCTACTCCAAGTTTGCCCTATTTCCATGACCCCTCTAACTTAAATATTTAATTTTTATTTTCAATGTTCTCTTTCATTTATTAATTCAGCTTCGAATCCATATGATGAAAGAGCAGAAAAGCTCCTATTCTTATTTCCTAGGTAAACGCAAATGCTCTTAGTCATATGACAAATAATGCCCCGTACAAGAAATAACTTGTCTGTATTATTAATAGCAGAACTGTGTTTGCCATAGTGCATGAACATGGAGAAAATGAACACAGGGAGACCTAAAAAGCTTATTACTCCTTGTTACGTGCACTGGCACGTGGACAAAGTTTAAGATGTACAAAATACTGAAAGCAATCAATCTTAAGTCAACACACTGAAAGCCAGAGGAACATTTATCTACACGTTTGGGAACGCAGCAGAGAGCGCAGGGGTACCCAGAGAGCAGAAAGTCATCCAAGCAGGCCCATGACCACAGAGAGAGCACGCAAGGAGTGCCCAGGAGGGGTGGTGGCACTGCAGGGCACTGTCTGCACTCACCTGGGTCGGAAGCAGCAGCCTGAGAGCCAGTCAGTGTGACCTTCCCCTGTCATGAGGATGTTGCCATCAGGCAGAGCCCACATCTTCCAGAGGTGGTCATCGCTGCCCGTCACCACGATGTCCTTCCGGGGATGCAAAGCCAAGCTACAGGAGAAGAGAAAGGTGGGTTAGGGCTGAGGCAGCTGCAGTTGATGGGAAATACACAGCAGTGAGGTCCATTGAACTCAGGGCAACAGCCACAGAGGGCTCTGGTTCTGGGTGGACTGAACAAGCAGTGACGCCTTCTGTGCTCGTAAGAATTTAAAATACATACTCTGGAGATAAGCTTCTGCTGCTGCTGCTGCAGAAAACAGCAAAACAGGACTGACTTCTGTGAAACCAGAATTGTTTTCCCACTCTCGTGACATGTCCATTAATTAAAATACTCAAAAATGCTTTAAAATACTTTGGGAGGTTATGTTCTTACAAACATGCAACATGGCAATCCATGAACAAGCTGCACCAATGTTAATGACCTTCTATGCCCAAAATAACTTCGAAAAGCACTGGTATGTCAGCCTGCTGCCTCTTCTTCCCCCCCAGCATTGTGCCCACAGGTGTAAAGTTTCCTGCCACTGAGAAATAACTCAAATGACAATTACAGGCCAGAAGCTGCAGTCACTGCCATCGCTTCAGCACCTATTCATTCACCAGGACTAGGTCAGAAAATCCATTTCAATTCTGTTCTCACAATGTGTTACATGTTTTCACTTTTTAATATGTAGCATGCTGCGATGTAATGGAAATCATACACTTAACACACCCCTATACTGAAAACTCAGTTTATTTTTGATTTAGCAACTGCAGTGCAGCTTAAAATGGATCCAAGGAAGAAAATCAATCTGTTGGAAAGATAACAAGTAGTGTATTTCATATGGATTTGGTTATTTGATTTAAATCACTGTAATGCCTTACTATTTGTTGAACATCAAAAACTTCTAGTAGTTGACTTTAGTCCCAGGAGTAGATTATTTAAATAGATTAAATCTGGAGTTTGGAATCAAAATGCAGCAATGGGGAGAGGAATCGTCACCTGCATGTGCACCTATTTCAGTTGTGCATCAGAGCCAACAGCTTGGAGAGAAAAATGCTTATTAAAACAGAATGAGAGTACAGAGAGACGATGCTAAGCACCCAAATGGGAAGAAAAGAGGAGGCTTCGAAGGTGTGCTATTATAAAAATCTCTTTTTTATTAGTACCTTTCTCCCTCACTCACATTATTTCATGAAATTCCTAAACCAGATCCACAGCTCCTACTATATTGGGAAAAATAATACCTTCTCTCAAATCCATGCTAAAAACATATTTTATGTGAACTAGATTTTCATCAGAAAACACATCTATTCTTGCAGTTCAAGGCCTAGTCTAGGAAGATTACTACAGACTCATCAGATGAATTCATCTTCTTGACTGAGGAGCCTGGGTTTTACTCATTCTCCAGTTTCCTAGAGAGAAAAAAGAATGTTTTCTATCTTTGCCCAGAGAGGATAAACTTCCTCTGCATTTACAGGGGAAAAAAGGGATGGAGGGAATATACTATTTAAATTCTCCAGAGATGCACAGAGAGCAGTTGTACCACTTAGATTGGCCACAACAGATATCTAGAAGAGCAAAGGAGGAATAAAGATAAAAGCAGAGAATTAAAGGCTGAAAGAAGGCACCAGTGGCCTGCAAATGACAGGAGGAGAACAGCTGTCCCCAAATCCCTCTGCTATTGGAGACCTCTGAGGCAGCCACAATCCCACTGCCCTCCTGCAGTGGGCAAGGGCACATGGCAGTGTTGTGGGCACTGCCAAGAGGAGACCAGCTTCACCAATGCCACCTGGAAGGGGAAATCCATCAGGGCTGCTCCACACTCTTCCCTCCACCCCTGGACCAAAGGCTCTGCCGTGCACTGCACAAAAGTGACCCCAGCGTAGCAGTGCCTGTTCCCTGCTGGCAGCAGGCTCTGAAATTCCTCTGCATGTAGCAAGGGGATGGCAAGGGAAAGAGAAATACGAGTGGATTCAGGAAGAGTAGAGAGGGGGAAAAGGAAGCCGCTGCCAAACCACAGATGGCATGTGTTGCTGCAGATTCAGGCCTGCCTATGGTGCAGTGAAAAAGCTGGGGTTTTCTGGTTTGGGAATAACTTTAACATTGTGTTCTTTGGAGAAAACAGACAAGCGAACAGTGTCATATGGATACAGCCTGCATTCTGCTCTTAATCTGCCCCAGGTACCCTCCAGTTCTTCCCTGCAGATATTTCTGCTCTTAGTGAAGCACATCCATGTTGAGAAGACTTTCCATCAGCTGTCTCACAGACTTCCTACAAATCTGCCTTCTCGGTTCCCAAGGTGCATTATACAGTCTAACTCAGATCGCCTTCAGTTCACCTCTCATGCAAAGAAAAGTTAACTTAGTGGCTTCCCCAGACTCTGCCTCGCCTTCTGAACAGCCCTTCCTCCCTGGCCAGGCTGCAGCTGCCCAAGGATGGGAGCTGTGCTGCCACCCATCCTGCCTCAGCATCCAGGAACGCTGTTCCTACCCTTAGCCCTCCCAACACACTTCCTGTCCAACTTCTGAAATGTTCAAACTTCTCCAGTGACTACACATTCCTAAAGAGCCCTGAACAATCCATAAAGTGAATTTCAAACAGATGAAAATACCTCGCCGTCAGCATGAAGCCTGCAAATTTGTTTTTCACAGGCTTTTCTTTTAATTGGAGAGCTCTCGTAAAATGCTGCTACTGTCCAATGCTTTTTTTCCCCCTCCATGCCATTTCTACAGGCTCACAGTGAACACCATTTAATTAACAGCAAATTTGTGACATGACTGCTGTTGAGCTGCTTCTGAGAAAGGGAAGCCCATTCATCCAAAAGGCATTCTATATGCAACATTAATTAGGCACCCTTGTCTTCATTTCTGGCAATCCAGCATTGTATAGATTTTTGCTTCATCTCTGTTCACAGGGTCTAATTATTTCCAGCACAGAAGACTTTGGGTAGATTGGAACGGAAATCAATAATGGAACATGTGTGATAGGAACATTAGTTTTCTCCTCCTCCTCCTTTGGGATAAAGTGGGATCAGTGAAGACTCAGCCAAGAAAAAAAACAAACCCAACAAAAAACCCTCTCGGAGATTTGCTGGTGTTGAGTATATAAATACCCATGTTTGCACAACTCATTCTGGCATTATAAGACATTCTCATCTCTTCAGCACTTGCCATGGTAGATATATAGTACTCCCAGTAATTTGCTTTCAAAACAATCATAGATTATTTTAATTTATTTTGACTGAGCCATAAATTAAAATACGGTATATTCAGATGCAAAATAGTTTCAGTCTCAGCACATCCTACATTTGACCGTTTCACACACATAAAATCAACCTTCAGGTCAAGAAGTGTCAAACCCAAAGCCACCTGAGTAACCCCAGCCATGTGTTTTTAATACAAACACTAACTGCACTGCACTGAGGCGGGGCAGATCTCAGACCCATGCGCAGGCAAACCTCCTGGCAGTAAGGTCTCTGGAACACTGCAACCATCACTGGCCCGTTCTTGAAGCCCTTGTGCTGCTGTCACAGGTCACCCAGGTCGGTGACTTCCATTGTGGTTGGGAGAATGGGCTGGTTGGAGCCTCCAGGTTCCTTCAGCTCCTGAGACAGCAAAGCTCCTGCTGAGCTGGGCTCGTTCCATGCACAAAACTGGCAGTGCTTGTACGTGAAGGGCGATTATAGAACAATAAAAGCATCTCCTCAACCTCTGCTAAGGTGCACCAGCAGCCAAACCCCATTGCACAGAAACAGAATAGTAAGGCACACAACCCTCTCCCCTATAGTTTTAAAACTGTTTTAGTGGCTAAAGTGACTCACAGAATCACATTCAGCCTTTTTTACTACCTTCCTATAGATCTCAAGAGATTGCGGGAATAGGAGGAGTCCAGAAATAAAAAAACTAACCTGAAGAGTCTCTAAATTAGGCACTCTTAAAATGAAAAATGCAAAATTAATGATCAGCTTAATACTCTAAGTGACTTATCCAAACCTCACCAACTGCTCTGTGGCAGAAACAAGGACAAAATCCAGTGTTCTGGGGTTTCACATACAGGAGTTATACAGAGAAGTATGTTCTCAATATAGACAGCATTTAGCTGCCAAATTCTAATACAGCATTGTACTGAATACTGCTTGTGACACACAATTTTTAGAACTTCATGATTTGATCAAATTTATTTGCATTCCCAGATACTGGCAAAGAGGATTGTTGTTAATGCCAGTAGCTGCTTTCAGACCAGAAAGCTCTTCTGCTGCATTTCTTGCTCCAAAATGTGAGAGCAGCAGAGTTCCTCCAAGATTAAAAAAAAACCCAAACACATTTTTCCTATTGACAGAAACATTTTAGCTAACATTTTCTTACACAAAAATTCAGCCTTGCTCACCATACCCAGCCCAGGAAATTTTGGGCTGAGCAGTTACATACGGGTGAAGTTATAAATGGCTGAAAAGCTCAGTTTTATAGTGGAAACTGTTGGGAAATTGCTGATATTTTTTTTCTCTGCCATCAGGCTCTCTGGGTGTGTTGGAATGGCAGAGCAGAGTGGGTTTTACAGGCAAGCACGTAACATGGACTGAATTGTAGGGGATGGATTGCTGCTTACAGCCTCACCCAAGAACAAATACGTGCCTAAATGCAAGGGCAGCAGCAGCCCTACTGAAATCAGTGATATTGTTCACATGCATATACTTAGTTTTGTTGCTGGACTGTGCCCTAAAAATCTAGAGAATTTGTAAAAGCCAAAAAATGATTCCAGCCCTGATTTTGCTGGACAGCAGCCAATTGTGCTGAGACAAAGGACACATTAACCCAGGGGTTTGGAACAGTTTCTGTGAAAATGGATGGCCAGACTGCACCACCTAACCACAATTTCCACCTTTGAGAACACCTCTGAGCTGCCACAAAGGTGTTCCCAACACCTCTGAGCTGCCACAAAGGTGTTCCCAACATCTGTGACTTGCCATACACCCACAAACATCCAGCTTGGTCCCAGGAATGGATGTTGCCTGGCAGTGCCTCCTCTCCTCCAGGCTCCTGGATCTAATCATAAGCAGGGTCAGTCTCTAAAATTATGACAGATAGAGAGGTATAAACCACACAAAATGAATTAGATCAAAGAAAGGCTTTTTTTTACCTCACAAAGGAATGAGGTGGCAGCTGACA
This sequence comes from Anabacerthia variegaticeps, assembly GCA_035583185.1. Lineage (NCBI taxonomy): Eukaryota > Metazoa > Chordata > Aves > Passeriformes > Furnariidae > Anabacerthia > Anabacerthia variegaticeps. The sequence goes on along the minus strand of JAWWEW010000002.1, from coordinate 3,303,640 downwards.
GTCACAAAAATCCCCTCTTTAAGAGCAGAAAGGGAGCAGCAGAAAAGACAGAGTTAACCCCTCTATCTGCACCACCTTTGGCCAATAACTCTTATTTCCCTCCCTGCCTGTGTAATGGGGGTGAGGGGCAGTAGTGGAGCTCGGGGAAGGAAAGCTGCTGTTTCACCTCTGCTTCTCACCTCCCAAATCCATCTTCATTGGCAATACATGAAATTCATTTTCCCCAAGTTGAGCCTGTTTTGCCCACAACAGTAATTGGCCTTTATCTCGAGCCATGAACCTCATCAGGCTGGTTTCTGCCCCTGCCCTGCTGAGGGGGAGCGAGTGAATGGCTGGGTGGGCACATGGCCCTCAGCCACGATTCACCCTCCAATAAATTAAAACTAAACACATCACAACAGCCTAATCAATTATCTTACCTGCTACAATTTATCCTAACATGCCTTCTTTGAACATCATCTCTCTAATACAGGCATTTCTACCACCTTTTTTATCTTGGCTCGAGTTACCCAGTCTCTCTACCTGCCAGCATTCTTCAACAATAATTATAACCCTGACATTTAATTCAGGGGTTTATTATGCAACAGTAGCATAACTGAAAAGCTTTGCATTCCTGTTTGAGGTCTTAAAATTTATCTTTTCGTGACCAAATGGAAGAAGGAAAAATGCTTTCAAAAGAGAAAATAAGAGCTAAAACAAATAAAAAAAGGATAAAGCAAAAACCCCACAAAAAGAACATAAGTAGGGGAAAATACTCAGAGCACAAAGCTCGTATCTCTTGTTTCATTTATGTAAATGCCTGTCTGGAAGTCAGTGATAGATCTCACTCACAGCAATGCTTAAAAATCTCTATCCTGTCTACTGAAATTCCTGGCTGCTTCCCAAGCTCCCATGACTCAGGATTTGGGAGGGAGAAAACTCGCTAGGATCTCAACATACCCAAAGTTAACCTTCCAGGCCACCCAGCAGATCCTGGTGCACCTTAGAAAATAATTAGAAAACAGTCTTCCAGAAACTGAAACCTGTATCTCTACAGGCTGAGAGGCTTCCTAATTCACAGTGCGAGTTCATGTACTTATTGCAGGCAGCAGGCACACGGAGTCTTCACTCTCAGCTGTACAGCAGCAGCAAACGTATTTACTCCTGTGAAGTGGAATAAATTCACACACTTTCCAACTTGGCAAAGCCAACTCTCTTCTCAAGAAAAAAACAACTTCAGCAAGTGAGCACTCCATACAGTATACAGTGCCTCCACAAATACCTGTCCTACACACAGCCTGGAAAGTTACTGATAAAGACGTGTTGTGACATTCAGAGCATCCATTTTGGGATGCTCTCGGGTCACTGCCTGTTTGTCACTCCCTCTGCAATTAGCAAAATGTATTCATTTGTATTAGCTCAGGGCTGTAGCCACTTACATTTTACTGCATTAGATCCCACTGTGGACATGCTGTGGCAGTGTAAAATCATTCTCTTCTTAACAAGAACGTTTGGCCCTGGCTCAGACTGGAGGAAAATTCAAACCTATGCTGTTCTCCGAGGCCTCAGTCCTTTGAAGATCCATGCACAGTCCTGAATTATGCAGTGCCAAGAGTCCTGCCGATTTCACAGCACATTAACTTAAAAACATACATAATCCTGTCCAAGACAGAGTCCTTAATCTGATCAGAGCAAGAGGATTTTTCTAGAACCTATGCAACAACATGCAAATTGTTTATGCCATTGTAGCCTTGTGTGCTGTGAACCTCTGCAACCTCAGGTTAGGCCTTTTAACTAGAATGGCTGTAAATAACAACGGGCATGAATCTAAATCAGTTCTTAGAGAATCTTTACTTATTCATTCCTTCCTTTTGCTTACGAGGTTGTTGATAATTACTGCTGGCCAAAGGGGGAAAAAAAAAGCACTTGGTCTCCAATGTCAGCTGTTACACATCAGAGAAACAGGGCATTTCCAACCTGCCTCAGATGGCAGCAGCAGGCAAGGAACACACCACCCTCCTGCACAGAGAAGACCACCTTTTATTTTCAGTCTGCAGAATCCAGCGGGATTGTGTGGCTTGATTTTTAAATTTATTGAAATTGTCACACATTTTAGATGCTGACAAAGCCGTGCATAGGACAACACATCAAATAGGTGGGATATTTTCGGTAAGACTGAGGGTGCTGTTAAAGCAACCAGCCAGCTCAGGAGTTGTTTGCTGTGACTGTAGCTCACAAGCTTTTATTTAATACGTATTTGAATCAATTTTTCAAGCTTAGTCAACTTAATAGGCAACCAGCATACTTTAGGGAGAAGTAATTAACCCAAAAAGAAAAAGAATGAAAGTCGCAACAAACAAGTAGCTGCAATTAAAAAGTTCAACCACTGCCATCCTTCCCTAACACCTTCCCTCTGGAGGGAAAGCTCCAGAGCCTTGCATGGCCTGCAGTGATTGATGCCATGATCCACCCTGCCCACCACCACATCCTCATCTTCTACTATCACTCCCTTTATGAAATATGCTACATCACTTTCTTTTAGGGAAAGGCAGCCCCACAGGAGTATTAAATTACAGCATCCAAAATAGCACCGTAACAGGATTAGCTTAGATCTGCAGCATCTTGGAGCCAAGTCTGAAAGAGATTGCAGCTCACAGGACAACTCTAGAGAAGCAGGGAATGGACAGAGAAAACTGGGGTCAGCCCAGGCACAAACCTCAGCAAAGGAACAGCCCACGGAGCCCACACAACACCGGGGTGGGAACCCCTTCACAGGCAGAGAAGCAAAGGGAAAGGCAATCCAGGAAAATGAGCATTAAACTTTCCCTACTCAGTATGTCACTGTTGCCTGCTTGTTTGACCTGTGTATTAGGTACTTGTTGGGCACAGAGATAATAGCTTGTCTTCCTTTGTAATGAAAGACAAACTGCTTTTCTAAAAGGCTATTTTAGCTTGACCAACTTGAAAAAATGCAAATTGCTTTCACAAAAGCTTCTACCTGTGGCCTGGTTTGAATGAGTTTTCATCATTACTGTCAGGAATTCCCAGCCTTCTGTTGCACTGCAGCTTTTTCACAGATGATTAGGAGCATTGTTGTGGTATAGAAGAGTTTGGGAGAAAAAGTACTTGAAACTTGCCAGTTGATAAATTCTGTTAAATGATCAGGGTTGATAAAGGAAAATATTTAAAAATATAATTTGCAATTAGAGCATCAAACAGTCAACTCACAATTCTAAATTAATAAGACACCAAAGCATTCACTTCCAAGGTCAGTCTTGTGTCAGTGTTTCTTTCTCACTGTTGGAGGCAGGGAAGGGTATAATGCTCTGTGCTTTATTTCACCATCGTAATGCTGAAAAATGCTTCCATCAACAGAATTAATAGAAACTCTTGTGGGAAGAAAGTTACATAAATAAATAGTTTCTTTACAGTTAGGACGAAGAGGCAAAGTCAATAGCTATGAATCACGTTCTTCCTCTGATGATCTTCCTAACCAGGCACATACCTATGAGAGAGAAATGGACTTTGGGTTCAGAAATGAGATTCTCCAGCCTCAGCCACAGCTGCAGCCCCTGGGGGCCTGCAAAGCCCTGCTGAGCAGTGTGTCTGCCCCAAAGGGGGGACACTTTTTCCCACTGAAGGCAGCTAAGCCATTTCTGCACAACAATTCAAGAGAAAAAAGATTCAGGCTGTTTTCTCTACTCTGCTCTCCTGCACAGAATGATAGACACATACACTGAGAGACATCATCTAGTGCACCTCGGGATGAGAAGGGACTGGGCAGGCTCACCCAGCACAGATTTGTGCAACTTCCCTTGCAAAGGAGGTTCCACAACACCTCTAGGTGGCTTTTTCCAGAGTTCATGCGTCAAAAAGCGTTTTCTAAACACAACCCTCATCACTTTGAGTACAAATTACAAAGGTTCCTCTTAATGATTCTCTCAGAAATAGAGAGAACAATTTCTCGTTACATTTTGCTTTAAAATCTTTGTCAGATGGTTGTTACTAACATTGTCTCAAACTAGGTAAGCTCAATTCTCTAACTGATACGGTTTTCTAAAGCTTTTTAAAAGTCATGACCAAACATGGATACAGTAGGTCAACCAACCCTTTACCAACCTTAATTTGGAGTAATTACCCAATGTTATGGACACCACACATTCCAGAATGACATTTCCTTAGTTTGCAACAGCAATGCATTGTAGACTTTACTACCTGTTTTTTCCTCTTCACAAGTATTTCCTGCCTTGTATTTGGGTATCTAAATTCTTTTTCCTAAATACAGCACGTGACACTTCACTTTAGTGAAGTTCATCTTGCTGATTTCAGACCATCTCTCCAATTTGCCAAGTTTATTTTGAATTCTGATCTGATACAGAAAGGTATTTGCAAATCCTCCCAGCTTGGTGTCATCTGCATATTTTATAAGCTGCTCTGTATTCCATCCTCTTCACTGCTAATGAACACACTGAGCAGAACTGATTTCCTAAGCAAATTCTCCAAGTGAAATGCAGGCTGTGGAGTTCAACCTGGAGGTTCCTGGCTCAAACCACTGCATTGGTTTGCACTAAAACTAACCCTTTAGAAAGGCACACAATACATTTTAAAAACTTAAATGCAAGAAAAGCCACCATTTGCTCTGCTAAATGCGACGGTGAATTACCCTGGTTTACTTTTGCAGAACTTTAAAATCAGGCCAGCTTCACTCCCCAGCTGCACATTACATTCTGGTTATTATATCAGAGAAAATATCCATAAAAAAGACTCAGAGAATTACAGACTGACTGACTCAAAGAAGTACAGACTGACTGACTGATTCCACCATCTCATTCCTTAAAAATCCTATGCATTAATCTTCACAGAGAGTAAGAGGTTAACAATTTCTGAAACGTTTCGTGAGACTTGAACAAAATAACACCGTTTTAGGAGAATCAAATCATAACTTTTGTTTGCAGTTCCTGGCTCTGCTATGGAATTATGTACAATCACTCACAGAAAAACATTACCCTACTGGGCAAAGCCAAGCCCTTTGAGACCATGTAATTTCTAGAATGTTTGCTATGCAATATTTGGCATATTTGGCAAATTCTCTTCCCATCTTTCCCCTCTCATCACCATTTGCTGTCCATAGGCATTAGAGGCAAGAAAGCAGAAAGCAAAGCTCTTCAGTACTGGAAAATAACCTTAGAGAGACCCAGATCCACATTTCTTTATGAGAAATAGGTCTCAGGATTCCCTTCAACTACCAACACATGCAGTGAAAAAGAAGTTGGGACAGAAGAAATATGAGACTTCTTTATTTTGGGACAGAGAGAAGGGGGGGGGGGGGGGGGGGGGCGGGCACCAAACC
>JAWWEW010000002.1:3273791-3298211 GCA_035583185.1 Anabacerthia variegaticeps | reverse complement strand
CCCCCCCCCCCCCCCCCCCCCCCCCCCCCCCCCCCCCCCCCCCCCCCCCGCAAACCGGAGACATAGTCTAAGTCCTGTAAAAGCACAGACAATGGATCAAATTATCTATCTGATTGCTTAAATACCTATAGTCCTTCAATGTATTGCATTCCTGCAAAAATGGAAGGGGGTACATGCATTGCATTTGAGTGGCCAGGATTTAATTGACAGTTTGGTATTGGAATATAACCCTCAACAGGCCACCGTGTTCAAGTCCATTGTGGTGCCTGGACATGCCACGCTGTCCTCCCTGGCACAGAAAGGTGTATGGCTGCTTTTCTTTCTCTCAGACAAATTCCATTTATATCATTACCCTCCTAAAATTACAGCAATGAGTGCAACATTTACATTTTGACAGAGCCCTGAAGGTATTTCTTGCAATGAACAGACTGAATGGAATTATAATCTTCATGGTCAAGTCTGCCAATTGCCAAGTATTTCTTTACATCCTCCTAGTCCCAAATGTTGTAATACAGCAGGCCCTGTGAATGCTTAAGGAAGGTGGTTCTAGCCTTTATAAAGATGCATTAAAGGAGACTGACAGAACAGTCTGAAATAATGAAAACACACACATATTAAAAATGACTGCTGGTAAGCATGAGTGTCTCTGGTACCTATGGGAGCCTTAGAGTCAAATTGCAGGAGTTATCTGAGCGGAGTCACCTGAAAAGTGCCTTCATGCTGTTCAAAATGTGATGTTTCTCATGTCTTACGGATATCTACAAAACAAACCCTGAAGATTCAAAGTCACACAGGTTACAAATTTCCAACTCAAAGTGTATTCAGAATAAAATGCCTTTCCCCAAGTCAACTCCAAACAAAAATGATGAGGTTCCAGATTTCAATTTTTCACCTTTGTCGGTATCCTCACCATCTGCTGCCATTGGCACCATCTGCTGCCATTTACAGACCGCAGCTTTACGTTCCAAAGCAGTTCTAAATCTTCGGATGGTCCCAACAACCTAAATTTTCTGTTGTGCCATGGACTGAGCCTGTTAACTAGCTGGCTGACATTAACCTAGAACCACAGAATATCCTGAGTTGGAGGGGACCCACAAGGATCACAGAGCCCAACTCCTGGCCCTGCACAGACACCTCAACAATCCCACCCTGTTCCTGTCCCATTGTCCAAACCCTCCTGGAGCTCTGGCAGCCTTGGGGCCGTGCCCACTGCCCTGGGGAGCCTGGTCAGTGCCCCACCACCCAACCTTTTCCTGATATCCAGCCTGACCCTGCCCTGACACAGCTTCATAAATCTCCTTGAGTGCAGTATCAGACAGTACCAAGCAAACCTTCCAATCCTCCACATTTTGTTAAGTGGTGGTGTCTGTGCTAAAACTTCTGCGAAGACAATGCTTATGGAAACCGGGCAGGAAGGGCAAAAACATACACTTACTGAAAAACTTAACTTCAGCAATGCTACAGCAACACTAACCTCAGGGGCTGGCATTTATCCTGCTTCGAAATGACTTTTCATTCACTTCAAACTGGGCTATAATGAAGGATAAAGATCAGTCTCCAAAGACGGCTGCTGCTTTCCTCAGTGCTCATTAATGACAAGTAACAAATACATACTTTTAAAACTACCCAGTCCTGCTTCCTGAGCAGGAAGAAGAGAGAAAGTTGCCTGCTGTAGTGCTGTGAGAGTCCAAGTCATCAGTCCAGTGGAAAGAAATACAGAGCCCATTTATAGAAAGATGTGTGGTTTTCTGAGTGTTCAGCATGCTAGACCTGAGACTTACAGAAGTTGCAAACATCTCAGTTTCGTTTTGCTGCCACCAATTTGTGTCCTGCTGTGTGTGCATCACACACCTGTTTATGAAAGAGAAAAAGCCCACATTCCTAGACTTTGCTTTGCAGACAAATACTGCCCCGCAGAGAGCTAAGGACCTCTGAGAATCTGACCAAATACTACCAAAAACCCACACAGTGACTTTTGCCAAGTAATTTTTTTTTACACATTTAAATATAAATGCATCATTAAGGTGCCAGAGAACTATGAATGAGGAGAGAGGTGCCTGCTTATTTTTGACACAAGAGAGACCAGACTTACAGGAAATCTTACTATTTTGCCATCTATTCTGCAAAAAGCTAATGATGTCTTGGAGAAGAAGATGGATGAACCAGAGCACTGCAGCCTGCACAAGTCATTCAGAAAAATCTCATATAATAGCAGCAAGATTTGCTTCTGATGAAGCAAAGGTACAAAGAAGAACCTCAGTAGGAGTTTACCTTTGAGGGTAGGCACATCTGCATTGCTGCATACCTTTACCAAGACACTGGCTATTTAGTGAACAGGATCTGGCATGTTACAGATGAAACGCTGCCAACAGCTGCTGCAGAGAGTCCTTCTGGATGAAATGTTAGGAAACTCATTGATTACCTGCACAGTCATTGGCAAACTTTTCAGCAGTACCTACATGTGTGACATGTATAACACCTCCAGAACGACCAGACATGTTTTGGGGGCATTTTTAAAGTACAAATTCAAGTTGCTCTAAACTCAAAATATTGGAATATTTTGTACCACTATAAATAACCCCTTTGTACTGACTAAAACCCAGCAACCTAAAAGTCAACTCTTAATCAGCTTTACAAAAATAGCTAATCAAGTGCAGTTGTACACAGCTCTTACACATTCTAATTTTAACAATTTGACCAATATGCACTGCAGACTGAACCCCCCCCCTTTATGCCTATTCAGAGCTCACTATTACTGTAAATTTAAGAGCTGCTGGGAAATAGAGAGTGCAACAGAACTCTATAGTCTATTTGTCATTGAAAAAAAAAAATCATCAATATGGTAATTGTAGAAGTGCAAAATGCACTTTAAAGACCAATGCTGGCAATTTTTTTTATTCCATAGAGTAGGAAAACTAATGGGGCACAGCTTAGATTAGTTTAGTGTAATCCTAAAAGCACTAAATAATGCCTCCTATGTAAGTACTTTAAAGTGGACTGCTTAAAGGAAAAAACATACACAAGATTCCACTCTAATGTACCAGATGCAGAAACATAATAGTTTAAATAACCATTAGATCAGAGATTACATGTACTATTTTTATTACAATTCATTACTCCAATTTGGCAGAATACTTCACATCATATTAACTTCCATTTTAATATGAATTTTGTTCCACTCTCTAATTTTAAAAGAATCTTACTGAAAAAAGACCCACCACAAATAATAATGTCCACTGGACAGCAACACCACCAAAGTTACAGGGGAGTCCCTCACTCTCTACAAAGCTGCAGTCACCTAAAAGGAGCTTTATCTGCTCCTGTACCAGTTAAAAAGGAAGCAATCTCAGCAATTCTCTATCTTAAAATGTCAAAAGTCTCTGCAACAGCTCTGGAGAGCTGAAAGAGAGTGCCAGGCAGTCCAGGAGCTCCTCAGGCAGGTCCCTTCCAGCCCAGCCCAGCCCAGGCAGGGTGTCACTCCCCGGTGGCAGCTCCCAAGTGGCCAGCCAGAGGGACCCTTCCAGAGGGGAGCCTGAGGCTCCAGCCACGGGAATTTCTTCAACAGCAAGAGCTTCCTTCACATCCCAACGTGTTACTTTGCTTTGCATGTAACAGGGACAGAGTTTCGCAGCGTTCGTGCCCGAATCCCTGCAGCCTGGTGTTAAAGTTAAGGCCCTCCAAAGAAATCCTTCCTTCATTTAATGGGACTTGTAGGGAGAATTGCTTAGAAGAAAAAAAAATACCATTAAAGTTCATGGGAATTTGGACTGACTTAGTATTTCAGCATATAGCGCTGTGCAAACAGTTGCTTAATGTGCTCGATGCTCCCTCTGTAAATGCCACTGATCGGCTGTGTGTGTCTTCCAGCAGTGCAAAAGGAAACAGTACCCCATGTCCCATTCCATGAAATCACCCCACTTACAGTAATAAAACAAGGATTTATAGAAACATCTACTTTAAACTGTTTCTAAAGCTTCTGAAATATATCCGGTCTAGTTTATTTAGCCCTGCAAATGTGGAAAAAGAAAGGCACTCTGGCCATTAAGACTTTACAAGTAAGAAAATGCAGAAGGTAGCTGGACCAAAATATGCCACTTTTAAACCCCACCTAAAATCTCTCTTAAAAATAATAAATAAAGCAGATGTTGTGCATGTACATGAGTAAATAACAGCAGAGCTTTATAATGCTCTGTTTAATACCTAATCCTGCACATATAACACACTGAAATTGAGGATCTGGGGCTCTTGCTACAAATTCAAGCGTTCCAAACAAGAGCAAACACAGAACATGGTTAATTGACAGGATACAGAAAGGGAGTGTCATTATACTAATTTAAAATATCAGCCTGAATTGTGCTTTAAGTCCTGATTGCAAAGAAGCCAAACGCTTAAGTTGCACACAGAACTTCATGCATACAATGAATGCATAATGCACACAATTAGCCCCACAAAGCAGAGGCACACATTAAATTACACCGATTTATTTAGGTGTCAGTAGGATTAATTACATCCTTCAGCTTAACTACTGCCCTGTGTACTTATGTCACTTGTGCAGAAGAGCAGTTGGTATCAACACTGCTCTCTGCACTCTGGAGCCCCAATTCCCAGCTCCCTCATATCCACTGAGAAGATATTCCACTTCTTGTCTGAGTTGTACACAGTGAACTAAAAAAAAAGATGTTTTATGAACCTGGAAAATAATTCATCTTGCCCTTGTTATTGTGTATGTTTATATATTAACAGAGCTTGCTACTGCAGCTGGCCTTCATATTTCTATATAATAAAGGAAAATATTGAGAACAAGTATCTGCGTAATTAGCACATCAATCATGTCGTTCTTTAATATAAACTAAGTATTAATTCCCTTCTCCACAGATTCCCTCACCATAACTAACACAAACTATTAATTAGCTAACCCCAAGCAAAAGAAATGCAGAAAACCACTGGAAGACCACAAATTCCAGCAGCTGCAGCTCAGGCAGCACCCATGGGAGTGACCCACCAGCCCAGCTGGGCTGGGCTTCACTGCTGCTACAGCTCCCATCTTTCTTGCTGCTATGACTTGTTTCTGAGAGCCAAATATATCTCTTCAGGGGAAGCGAGAAAAGTTTAAAACATGCCTTTACCATTTTTATGAGGGCCCTGTCATAGTTCTCTCACAAATACCCTATGACCATCTCCCTGGAGGGCTGTTTCACAGTGTTGGGCTTCTCCCCAGACAACACCATGGCTGCAGCAATGCAAGGGAACACGCCTGGAGAAACTACACCAGGAACAGCAAGACTAGCACAGCACGAGTGACAGGTGAGTTAAGATGTTCCACTGACCCCAGGTATAAATACAGACAGTTCACTGAGACTCATTTGTGTAGCTGCACATACTATCTGCTTCCATCCTCGCTGCTTATCCAAACTCAAAAAACTGTTCTAAGAACTAAGTTAAGGTGCTCTCTTGAAAAGGCACACACACCCGGGAAGCAAAACTCTGCCCAAGCAGAAGGGAACAAAATGCAGAGCTGCTTTGGTGTTAGAGTCTGTCACCACAGTGTAGCTGCTCACTGCTCCCCCAGGCCACTGCCTGCCTTCCTGCTCTGCACTGCCAGACATCAGCGTGTGTTTCTGAAAACACCAACTTCCTGAACCCCATTTCTGGTAGGTTTCTCCCCCAAAATAACAATTTCCACACTCCCCGTGGCAGGGAGTTTGCCCAGCATTTCTGAGAGACACACTGCCTGAGAATTCAAATATCTTTGTTCAAATCCACGCTGCACACATACTTTATAGATGTATTTTTCATAAAGACTTACAGCTGGAGACAGCAATAAAAGACCAGCCGTCCAGTTTTTCCCCAAACTATGTGGTGACTTTGTTTAGAGGCCACAAGAACCTCAGGAGAATTATTATACAGCTGAAAACTGGATGCCATGCTGAGACATATCCCTCTGAACAATACAGCACAGATATCTTTTCCCTTAGGGACATTACAATTGTAAATGTCATTTTCTTACTTTTGGTTCCAAAAAGAACCATCCTCCTCTTTCTGTATCTGTTAGCAGCAAATAAAAAATGGAATTTCAAGGGAAATTGAGAAGCCAGCTCATGAGAAACAGCGCAACTTTCCCTACAGGATCAGAGTCTGACCAACTTACAAAACTTCCCTGTATGTGGTGTGACTCCATAGCTCACCCTACAGGTTTCAAACAACATGGTGGCCAGTTTGTTGTCTCGTTCCCCCCCCCCCCACGTTTTTCAAACAGCTTTCTTTTACATGAAACTCTTAACTCTTAATAAAATACTTATTAAAATTTTGATAAGATTTTTAGCTAGTCAAAAATTGTGGGCCTACATTTGAGTCAGAAGACCCACTGGACATGTCTTTGTTTCCCTTTTACACCTGCTCCCATCCCCTGAGGATTAGCAGTGCATTGGTCACTAAACAAAGGAACCATATCTTTATTTATTTATTTTTAAATGAAAAGGGCTTTGAGGAAGAACACTGCAAAGCAGTGCTGTAGGTTATGGTAAATAGAGTTAAAGAGAGTTCTTTTGTAAACCAGAATCATGGAATTACAGGCTGGTTTGGGTTGGAAGGGACCTTAAAGCTCATTCAATTCCACGCCCTGCCATGGGCAGGGACACCTCCCACTAGCTCAGGTTGCTCCAAGCCCCGTCCAAACTGGCCTTGGACACTTCCAGGGATGGGGCAGCCACAGCTTCTCTGGACAGCCTTCTCTATGCCAGGGTCTGCCCACCCTCACAGGGAAGAATTTCTACCTAATATTTAACCTAAACCTACTCTCTGTCAGTGTGAAGCCATTCCCCCTTGTCCTGTCACTCCAGGCCCTTGTAAATAGTCTCTCTCCATCTTTCTTGTGGGCTTCCTTCAGGTCCTGCAAGGCCACAATTAGGACACCCCTGTAGGAGAACAGAGGAATGGCTGGCTGGCTCCAAACAGCCAGGTGGGAAGTGGAGGGGAACAGGGAGAGCTCTGTGTAGGTGGGACAGGCATTGCTCCAGTCCCCCTGAACCTCAGCCAACCTCTGGGCCACCCTGAGATGGTGGTGGGTTTACTAAGTAATGGCATAAACACTGCACGGAGGGAAGGAAGGTGAAATTCTTTCTATTGATTCAGTCAGCTGCTCTTTCAACATGATTCAGCCAAATATTCCTCCAAAACTTATCTATACTAGGAAGGTGACAAGTAGTAAAACTCTTCCCCTCGAGAAACATTTCTCTGCAATAGCCATTAAACCCTCTGAGTGCACAGATACGGGAATGCTCGAGCCCCTTGCCTGAAATCCCTCCCTTCACCTTCCCTCTGCTGTGGCAGAGCCCTGGAGCTGTGGCCTGGGACACGTGCAGGGAGATTTGGGACTCGAGGCATTTTCCAAGCACAGGCACCTGGTTTGGTACATCCCACAGGGGAAAGACGGGATCATTTCTGCCCTTTTGTTCCAGTGCCCTTGGCGCTTAGTTAAGCAGCTGTTTCTCTGCCTGATGGATGAGAAAGCTGTCCTGAGGTTAGAGGGAGTGATTCCACCTTGCCTGAGCTTCCTCCTCCTGGAGCCTTTCCCCAAAAGCAAACCAAACACACGAGCACAGCTGAGCACACTGAGCACATGCAGGGAGGGGCTCTGGAGACATCAGCCATCGCTGCCTTATCACTCCAGGCTCAACTCCGACCTCCACAGCTCCACGTGGCAGGCACTAGGAGGACAAGGAATGCTGGTGCAGGAGCAATGGGAGCACAGAGCACCCGGAGAAAGAAATAATGGACACGTGTAGAAAGAGAGAGGAACGAGAGAGGGAAAGGACAAGGTGGAGGTAGCAAGTTCCAGCTCCAATGAGGCCACAAGGCTGTGAGCAATGGGGCTGCAGCACACACCCATCAGAAATACACACTGGGAGCAAGAGATGAGTTGTAAGGACCAGGCAAGGCTCATCCTGAGGCTCCTCGCTGTCTTAGCAGATGTTGAGGCTGCTGCAAAGCACAACGTGGCTCCACTGACTCTCTGATGGATGTTTCCAAAAGCAAATCATTAAGTGCAGGATAATACACAAGAAGGTCCTGTCGCTGCAAAAAGGGAAGTGGCAGTAGGGAATTCCCTTTCAAAGGGCCAGATTCTGCCCAAGTAAGAACCCCACAGGTACATGAGCAATCACCAGATGGCAGGATTTGCCTACTAAACTGAGAACTAGTCCCACACCTTCCAAAAGAGCAAGGGAGAAGATAAACACACAAGGTGCTCACCTACCACAGCTACCAGTGAAGGACAGAAAAGAGGATGAAAAGGAATGAATCAGAGATGCAGCAGTGCTACCCCAATCGAAATGCAGGCTGTACTACAGATTCCTGTTAACCCACCTCCAGCTCAGTAACTTTCTGTTATTGATGTTCATTTTTCTCCTCCCTGAAGGCTTCTACATGATGCTTCCATGGAAAGAGTGGAGCAGAAATATGTAACACACACCAACTTCCAACCCTTTTCTTTTTTCCTTCTCAGATGTGCAAGGAAATTGGTAGTGAAATACTTTACATTTTTACCTTGGAGTGGTTGCCAGAGATTCTGAAAAACCTTCTAATGCAGTTTTGCAAGTCAGGTCTTTTCTGCTGTCTGCCTTCAAATTATCAAATGATAAATGATCAAATGATGAGGGGGCTGGTTGGTTGGTTTACAATTCCCTTTGAAGTGAAAAGTCTCAGCATGAAGAATCCTATGAATAAAAAATGCTGCTGTTTCCCTCTACCATTTTACTCTATGGATCACACGCTTTTTTCCATGTCCTAATCACTAAGCCTGGAAGAAATGCTGGATACACATTTAGAGAGTTTTTGTACCATACCCCAAAGGGCGAGAATAAGAGTTGTAAAACATTCTTTTTCCAATGAGACTCTGATGCAGAAGTAGCAGCTACAACATCCGCATCAGGGTAGAGAAGACAAAGTACATTTCAAATCCAAAATGAAATCTGTGTGCAATCAATGCATAAAGGACACACTGACAGATGCTTGAGCAGAAAGTCTCTAAGATAAGGAATGTGAAAAGGGCATTTTTTCAAATAAACAAAACTGTGACAGCCTTTTTTTACCAGAAAGATGTGAGGGAAAGGTAGGCCTATAACAGAATAACATCGGAAAGATGGAATTGTGTTTCTCAGCAATTGACACGGGCAATAAATGAGACAGGAGGAAAAAACCTCAGAATGAGAGAAGCAGCAGAGCTCTCTCTCCTGTACTCTGGCACTGCTGTAACAGCTAATAACTCTGATTAAATGAGATGTTATGTATACGCATATATACACACAAGAAGCAATCTAGGTCCTAGCAAGCCTTGTATGAATTCAGGCAAAACACACCAAGAGAGTTCAGTTTCACCCCCCAACACCAACCTAAGCAACCCCAAAGACCAGTCCTCCTTTCATCTTAGCTCTGCACTTGATCTTACATGTCCTACAGGGAAAAGAAATAAAAAATGTTAGTTTTGCATATAGGGTCTCCCCATTCTAAACACATGAATGCTCTTAAAATGGGCATGTTTCTGTCAGAGAAATAGAGAAAGAAATGTGAAGTTTTGGATTCTGCAAGGAGTTTCTTTTTCAGGAAGGTGCATACACATGTACAATTTGTTCCCTGCCCTTAAGGGGTCCCTGGCATTTTTCCCCCATCATTTATTGATACCTGATCACTGACATACTTATGCCAGTGCTTGACAAAGGTGTCACAGAGATCCTGACACACAAACTCACTCAATACTACTTGGAGGACACAGTTTTACTGCATGTGACATGCTGGGAGAGTATTCCCTGCATGCTGGAGATGAGGAAGATGATGGTCTAACTCTTGTGGGATGCAGAAGGCTTTGTAAACACACAGCACAGTGGCAGCAGAACCTGCTATGTCACCCTAAATCTGAGAGGTCTCCGTAGAAGCATCCTCATATTTCACACCAATTAAACTCAGTTTCTTCTGGCCAGTGCTTAGGAGTTTTGAGTGTCAGGCTTCATGCGAGGGCTATGGCAGGAGAGAACAGACACACAGTGCTATCAATTTCTTGTCAATTTGTAAACTTTAAAAAAACCTCAATTGCAAGCTGGACAGGAGACGCTTAACATCCAGAAATTTGTGTTTTCAAACTATTCCCCAGTGCCTAAAGCTTTGGGCTGGTGTCCTAAATATTCAATAAATATATAAAAAAACTCAAATGCTTAATTTCCAGAAAAATTATTTCTCAGCTTAGCGCAGTAAATTTTCATTAATTTCTTCCCCTAGGTTAATAGGAAACAAATTACATTTCAGAAAATGTTAATGGAATTTCCCTACAGTGTCTCTCTTATGTACTTGCACCTGTAAATGTTTAAATACTACAAAAATACATAAGTAGGGTGAGACAATGGACAATTTTTTCTATTGTAAGCAGAGTACTGCACAGGATGGATTGAAAACATGAGGAAAAAAACCCACCCCACATTTCCTAAGGTATCTGAAAGGTCTGGCAGGCTTGTTGCAATAGTTTGTCCTGTCCTTAAAAGAATCTTTACAGTGAGGAAGGCATTAGATGGTGCCTTGCAGCATTAGGGCAGAAATGGGTGGGAAGGCAGGTCCAGTGGAGAGGAACAAGTGGTAACAGGTACAGAAATCAGGTCAAAAGACGAGAGAAATAAGGTTTGGGGTGGTTCATCCATAGCAGAGCAGACAGAGGACACCAGTGACAGCAAGTCAAGAAGCCCAGCTGGTACTCCCTATGAAAAAGGTTTAACAGAGCACGGTTTCACATTATGCTTACAATTCTGTTCTCCCAAACATCAGGATAAACACTCCTCAGTCAACGCACCCCGTTTCCAAAGTAGTTCTATATGTTGTGAGAATACTGTTAAGCATGTTAATTCTCTTCTGTTTTGACATTTCCACCAACAATGCCAATTTCTAATAGATGAAAGAGTAAAAGCAAGTATTTTCAAATGTACATTGTGTTCCTTTCTGACGCTCCCTCCAGAAGGCAAATGTCCTCATTTCCACTGGTGGTTCCCATGTGACAGGAGCAGCTGGAATGTCAACCCATTGCCCCAGGTCACCTACCGAGTGCAAAGCTGCCGGTGGAACTCCCCAGTGGGCATTTCAGGCTCACAGAAGATGCTTCCCTGCACGGATCAGAGGCAGAGGACCCAGCAGCAGCTCATGTGGCCAGCACGAGGAGTCCCCTGCTAACTGGTCAAGTGCTCAATGAACCTATGGAATTTTGTTGTAAATGGCACCTATTTGCAGCAGCCCCTACTTCTCCCCTCGTGCTCCAAGAGGCAGGATTTCCTGTCAGAATCCCTAAGGGGCAGCACAGCTCCACAAAAGCACGACCCTGATTCCAGTAGGAATCACATTTTACACAGGATCAC
This sequence comes from Anabacerthia variegaticeps, assembly GCA_035583185.1. Classification (NCBI taxonomy): domain Eukaryota; kingdom Metazoa; phylum Chordata; class Aves; order Passeriformes; family Furnariidae; genus Anabacerthia; species Anabacerthia variegaticeps. The sequence goes on along the minus strand of JAWWEW010000002.1, from coordinate 3,286,824 downwards.
ACACAGCCCTTTCATTCTGAGTCTTCAAGTGCCGGGCAATTCCTAGAAAGTTCCTAGTTCCCACAAAGTGAGGTTTGAGAACCCCCACGTGTTTTAAAACTCAAAGAAGGAGGAGCCACTTTTTAAATTCAGTGTCAAGCCAGGCTTTTGCAGTAAGGGACAATCAGTTATTCCATCTGAGCCTCTGTAGGTCAGGGCAACCCTCATGTATTTGCAGAGCCAGAAGTGAGAGACACTGTCTGTAAAGCAGGATGAAAAATGACATGTTCCAAGGGTTTCACCTGAGTTCGAGAGTTGTGATCAGCAGTATAAAGTCCAGCTGGCATTGAGTTAGACGTGGGTTAGCAATGGGGCTGAGGCCATTTACCATCTTCATTCCTGACCAGGAGGATGGGCCACAGGCACACTGGGGCTAGCAGTCAGTGTGCTGCTGTTCAGGTGGAGCTTGGCAGACTGGAAATAGGTGCTGAGAGAAATCTCAGGAAATTTAAGCAGATCACGTGCCAATTCTTGCATTTAGGAGGCACATTCTCTACAAAACACCACAGGACAGGTGACTGACTGACTAGTGAGCAGCTTTGCAGAGGAGGACTGGGATGATGACAGTGGGAGGGGAAGGTCAGAGTGGGCACAAGTTGAACACAAGGCAAAAGCTTGTCCTTTTAGTAAAGAAGCCAAACACATCCCATCTGTACCAGCAGCAAGGCTGTAGCCACTAGGCTGAGACAGTGATAATTCCCCACTGCCCAGCCCTTGTGAGAGCACAGCTGGGCTGCTGTGCCCAGTTTTGGACCCTGGCAAAGTGGAGTGAAGCCATGGAGGGCTGCCAACATCACTGGAAACTCGTGGGAGCACACAACACACCGAGAGGCTGCAGTGTACTCAGTCAGAGCCATAAAACCCCTCTTATCAGTCTCAGTACTCACCTCTACTCAGCAGTCCTGCTTTCTCTGCACACTATCTAAGAATCGTAATCAACTTACTATCATTTAGGAAAGATAACAGCATGATTAACATCTTATCTTGAAAAACAATGCCAAGAATAAACCACAACATTTTTTAAAGTTTTTTCCTAATTAAAACGAGAATTCTGAGAGTCCAATTCTCATTTCATTTAAAAGCAAAAGCAACTTCATTGACTTTAGAAGTATTTTGATGCTGAATTAGTAGTCATAAGAGCAAAGGTCCATCAATTCAAGAACTGTTATCTTCCACAAACACAAAACTTGTAATGGCTTTCTCAGGGTGTACAGTATGATGGTGACTCCAGTGCTTTCTTCATAGCCAAACTGCAGTGGCACTTGGGACACAAGTCAGAGCATTTCCTCAAACTAACCTAGAGCAACAAATAGGACAGGACACTTATTATAGCTCTTCATTTTCTCTGACATGCCACATCCCTTCACGTTAGTCAGTGTATTGGCAATGGCTCAGGCAAAAGGAACCACGGCCTATTTCTTATGTTAAATGGCATTTCTGTCTCACTTGGAAACCACCTCATTACTCTAAAACACGGATTTCATCTTGGTGAACTTGGCAGATGATTTGTCTTAAAGCAGAAGAGAGTAAAGAAATTATGTCCCTCCTGCTCCCTGTTTTACTCAGAATAGAACATTCCTGGTCCCCCAGACTTCACTGAGGTCTTGCACAGCAAAGTGATGCGGAAGGTGCAAAACTACTCAGGAGTGCAGGTGTTTGCACACATAGACACATCCAGTGTGCTCAGAAACAGGGGTGGTCCTAGACTCAGAAAGCAGAATTCTCCTGGAGCTTTGTTTTCAGGGAATCTCAGCTCTAGCATTCTGGTTTCCCCTCCAGGCACTCACATTTCAAGAGGGAACTGAACGCAGGCAGAACACATTATACGGTTCAAAGAGGTGGGTGTGGAACCTTGTTTCCATTGCAAAGAAAAAAGGCACAAGTAAATTGATTGTCACACAAAATCATTTTTACTGATGCAGAAAACAAAACTACTTTAATTTGTATTTCCTTTCTGTATGGTCTATAAAGAGAATCCATGGAAGAGAAACGTATTTTAAGACAGAATGAATTAACGTAGTTTACAAAAGCCAATTAAACTATTGAAAAAGCACTCAGCATGTCACATTTTACAGCAACTGTGTCGATTCAGTAAGAGAAAACCACTGGCTTATTTATAGTTAAATTCCCTTCCCTTTATGCTTGGGGTATTTTCTGTCTGACACGTAAATTACATGGGGGGGGTCAATCTAAAATAATGCAACCAAATTAAGACACTGCACTTTTGTATGGCTGAAAAGAAAACCATGTTTTGGGAGGTTTCACATCTACAAACACTACAATTTCTTATGGCAACTTATTGAAATGAAATTATGGATTACAAATGCTAAGGTCTGTTTTATTATTACAGTTCAGCTAAATTCTACAGGCTTTCTGAGGTATCTCAAAATGGTAAAGTTATTACAAGGTTATCAGATCCCACCATAATGGGGATAACTTGCAATATATAATCATAAAGGATAAATTCCAGGAGAAGAACAACAGATGGAGGATGGAAATGTACCTGTCATGTACAGTGTGAAACAGTTCTGGGCAAACAAGAAACTACCAGGCTTCTGTGAAAACCTGCACATCAGTAAATGGGTTTAAAAAGACACAGAACCATGGAATGGTTTGGGCTGGAATGGACTGTAAAGATTATTTACTTCCAAACCCCTGCCATGGGTAGGGATGCCACTCCATGATTAGGTGTAAAAAGACATTCCACTTAAAAAACAGCGTGGCTGAGCCTTGGCTAAACGTAAATAAAAATCTTTGGACACAAATTTGTGGGTCTTCTCAAATGACTACAAAGAAATGTGGGGTTTGAAATTCTGCCCCAGCTGACAAACATGGCAACAGCTCCCGCTGACTTTACCGCAGTCAGAATTTCCCTCCACCTCCAATGGTTAGGGACTGGGTTAGTTCTGATTTTTTAAAACTTTGAATTAAAACCTAATCCTTTAAGAACCTGATCCATACAGGTGATGATTTTGTTCTTACAAATATTTATTAGCACAAATCTTCCTGCTCACACAGATAATCCCATCAGGTTCAAAGCCAGAAATAAGTATTATGCTGTACTGAGGTTTTTCCAGAGGAAAAGAAAATGGTCAGAGATACCAACAGACATGATGGAAACGGAGCAGGGCTTGGAGAAAACACAGGAGCAGAAGACTAAAGTGCTGGAGGGAAAGCCTGAAATTCATGAAGAAGAGATGACATGGCCCCGAGAGTGGGAGAAAAGGGCACCCCTGGCAGCAGGGATTTCCTCAGACAACAAACTGGGAGGGTATGAATGAGATGAGGGGAAACCAGGATGGCAGTGGTTTAACTCTTTGTGCAAGTCTGAGAATTGAAGACCCCTAAACACTGAAAACCATCAGCAACCCTTAGACAACAAAGAGGAAAGAGGATAGTCTAAATGGAACAGAATACGGAACATAAGAAAGCAAGGCTGGCAATAAATGTGGAAGAGTAATCCAAGATTTACTGGAAAAAGGCCAAAACCAAGTTTATATTTAACATAATGGGAAAACCTGATCATTTCCTGATTGCTGCAGGCACTTTATCTGGGTCTGTGAAAACTAAAACAATTCACGTCAGAATGTCAGTACCACAAGGAGAGATCTTGAACTGGTATGAGCAAAGGCAGATATTTTAATTTCTACCTCTAATTTCTCTATTTTTCACCACGGTTATTAAAACCCTGGAACACTTCTTAGGTTCTGGAAATGTGTAAGACAAATCACAATGGAAAAAAATATAGGAAACCTGTTCCAAGGTCATGCATTTCTACTAGGCAGATATCAAAAAGACATACCTGGAAGAACAGATTTTTTAAGTTAATTGTGTCCTATGGATAATACCAAAATAATTAAATAAAAAGGGATGGGCTCAATAAGATTCAGACCATTTGGTTATATTATTATACATTTGAAATGCTAGACTATGTGCTGCAGTTCAACACACTTCAAGGAAAATGTGAAAATTACCAAAAGGCAACTAAACACTGCAGTAGAGACTATCTATACTTAAATCCTAGTCTCCTACACATTGAAGACAACAAAGAAAGGAAGAATTTTCAGTGAATGTGTAAATGTTCCATTCAATCAAGTTAAAATTGGAGTCTTGTTTTCCTCCCCTGTGACTCCTAAGCATCTTGCTAGATGCAATTCTCAGATAGTTAATAACAGCAGTTTTAGTGGACGACAGAATTAATTGTTGATGGAATGAAAGACGCCAGCTATTTCATGATACTGCACAGAGGCACCATCACCCACCAGGAGGAGCCCTGTGGATGGCCAGGAGCATCAGACTGAGCTATTTCAGGACGGCTGGATCAGTTCTAGCCCTGCTCCCTGTGGGCAGTGGGGCACACCTGGGACAATGCAGGGCCTGGGGGCCCACACAAATTAGCACTCACTTAGCCTGTTATTTCATAATGAAACAAGGTGTGTTGTGTGTTCTGTCGGGTCAAAGTGAGTCCTGCCAAAACCACCATTCCTCGTATTCCCAGTCAGGCATCTCCCAGCGAGCACCACACGGACATTTAGAAATAATGTCAACACAGATCTATTTTGATGAGCAGGGCAGGAATTCAAAAGGATAAACCTGTCTTCTAGAAGAGCCAGGGCAAAGAGAGCTCCAGCTACAGTACAGCCACTGTGGAATGTGCTCAGCTGCAGTGGGCACAGACCTCAGGAATGGCAAAGGGTGAGAATGAGGAACAGCAGGATGGGGAGGAATGGGAACTGGTTGCTTAAAAAGCCCAAAGTATGAGTTGCTTGTGACACCCAGGGTCAATTAATCTAGAGTTAGTACCAGGGCATGCACCTTCTACAGTGTGACCGCTGAACTGTGAGCTCCAGATCCTCCACCTGAGAAACAGTAATCAGAACTGCCTCTAGTTTTTTAAAGCTCCATGAGCTCCGTGCTGGGGGCTAAGAAAGTTCAGTGAGATCTGGGTCTCAACCGTGTTATCCTGAAAAATGTGTGTATGTATATTAAATCCTGCAGTGGTTGTATCTGTGCAAAGTTATTGTTGAAATCTTGTTATTCCAAATTGACTTTGCAAGTACAAAATTTGACAATTATTCCTCATGTATCCACAGGGCACAAAGAGATAATCTCAAAGCAAAACCTTTGAAGGAGGTTTATTAAGATTTTACATATTCTGACTGCTAATAAGCTAAGGAGAAAAACATTATTTAAAAATATTATTTTCTATAGTAGAAATTAGTGATAAAAACGCCTAAAGAAACAGCATTACATTCCTCACGATGCAGCGACAGCCACACATTGGGGTGAAAGTGGCTTGGAGGCTCAAGCCTTTATAAGGTTGCGTGTCGATTGAGGAAGGACTTCCAAATGCCACCTCCTTCCCACAATGTAGGCAGAGTTAGTTTTGCTTAGAGCCAGACTGTCATCAAATAGTTCATCCCAACACATAACCGTGTGGTGATAGAATTATGGCACGTTCCATCCCACAGAATAACAAGAGAGCACCATCCTCCCACCGGGAGGCTGCGGAATCAATCTTACATTTTGCACCTCAGCTGTCTGCATTTAATTAGAGCATCGCAGTATCTCGATGTTGCTACTAATAACAATATCACCAGTAAACAGGTATCAATACTAGAGGGCCCAGAAAAATCTTCCTATTTACAGCTTCTAACTAATCCCAAGGCAGGGAGGGATGTACACACAATTTCAGCAGCGTGCAGGAGAGACCGATTTTCACCAAGAGGCAGCAATCAGTTCCTGCTCACTCAAACACACCACCACAGGCCTGAGTTCATTCCCGACTTCATACTGTTCTTCCCTGAAGAACTGCAGTAGATTTATGCTTTTCATAAAAATCCTCATCAACTCTTTATAAAACAATTACGACCAACTCCTTATAGAGTAATTACTTCGTTATCTCCTCAGTGCTTTCAGCAATATTTACTTTCTGAAATGCACATTTTAAAGGTGACTGGTGTTGAGGGGTGACATTTCTGAAGGGCCCATCCTGAAATACCTTCAATGCTTTAATTTGCAAAATCACACCTCTGAAATCCTCTCCTGGCTGCCACCACCTCAAACCTGATATTAATCACCAGCTTTCAAAAGAAAGCATGACATTCATCTAAACAAAGCAGCATTTTGTAAATAATTAGTAAGGACATTAATAGCACAGTGCCAACAGTAGCAGAGAACTTTCTGATTTATTTTCCTTAAAACCCACCCCCCTTTCAAGCAAATGCTATTAGCTTAATAATACTTCAGTTCATATTTATACTAAGCCTCAGAATCTGCCACTGTAAACATGGCTTTGCCTAAATCTGCAACAATCTGAACATGCTTTGTGCTTACACAGTTAATAAATCTCCTCTTGATAAACCTGACTCCAGAGTTCTTATTAGGACTCCAAACCACATTTCTTTTGCTCAGGATTTAGATGAATGGAGCCAGCAGGAAGCCAACTGTACCTACCTAAAAAGGTCCAGATCGAATCTCCCTTTTCTCTGAGGATTTTTTAAATGTCTAAATGATTAGTGCAAAAGGAATCCTTTAAACCCAGCAGAATTTATTGATAGTTTTTAACAGTGGTCTGATTAGCTTTACCATAGCTGACACTATTCATCTGTCAATAATATAATATTAGCAATGCTGAAAGCCATGTAATTGGAAAGAAAAGAAACACCTGCTGTAACACCCAAATACACGGTAGAGTTTCAACCCATGCATCACTCCAAGCCTGAAAGGTCAATTTTATATAGGATAGGCTTCAAGTTCCTTAGCCACTCATGCCAACCACAATTAAACATGAAACAGTCCTTGAGTTTCTCCACGTTTTTGATCACAGCAGTTCAAACACATCCCTGTTTTATAGACCAGATCTTCTCCAGAATAACCACTAACTTTTGAATCCTAAGACTAGAGATTTTCATGCCTTTGGGGTTCTTTCTCTCCACACAGTCATAACAAGACAAGGCCAGAAGTCCCAGTCACACACCTGGATGCCATTCTGCCTTTTTTTATATGAAAAATACTACTGTAAAGATGGTCCCACTGCTGCTGGCTTCAGGCTGAGCCACAGCGAAGCCCTTTTTGTTGGGATAAGCTGCTTTTTGTCTGGTTTCACACAGAGATGATACCACTAGAAAAGAGAGAGGAACAGCACAAGGAAGTCTCATGTCAAGCAGGAATGACAACAGAACAGAAAGAAAATTCCTTTGATTTAAAGGAAGTACCTGGGGACACAGTGGAGGAAAGTTCCTTGGGCTTTTACATAGATACAAAGAGAAACTGAACATGATCTCTTTATCTTAACACCTCGCTCCAGCCAGCACTTACACAGGAACAGACTGCAGGAGACAAGCTCACATGAAAATAAAATTGAAACTAACGTGATCAAGTAAATGGCTAAAGACAGAGTGGAGGAATAATGATACCCTTCTCTAGCATAAAACCTCCACTATTTCCCCAAAGAAATATTCTGTATTATTATTTCACTCAGCTCTTAGTCTCCAAAGGAGAAAACTCAGCTCAGTTTCCAAAGGATGACAAACCAAAAAACCTCACAGGTAACAATCGATCCACGTGCATTTCGATACACAGGGAGAGGATCAGGCTCTTTGTTGCTGAGAGAACCTTCTGGATTTCTCAGGGATAATGGCTGACAAATTCTAGTGGAGCAAACTGCAGTGAACTGTCAGGAAGAGCTGCAACTCACTGTGGATTTGCACAGGGGAAAAAAAAAACAACCAAAGAAACATTAACAATCTAAATTTTGTTCCTTTAGGTTTTTACTAACAATAATTACAGTAAGTTATTGCTGAATATAGAACCCTTGTACCTTCCATACAGCAACATATAAATGAATATGAAACCTACCTTCACTTCCCCCTTCACCTGCCCTTCTCATTTAGAAAGCAAAGATAGTGATGGAAATCCATCCTAATAATGGCACGTTAATTATCATATCAAGAATCCCATTCTGGCCCCAGTATCATTGACTTTGGGCAGATCACAAGATAAATGAACACTCCCAGTTTGCAATTTCTTGCCTACTGGCCTGTTCCTGTATGTATATAGTTTTAAATCAAGCCCAAATTCCATTGCATTACTTTTGCCACAAAGGAATATAAAAACCAAAGGAGATGTGAAGGGCAATAATTTCACTGTCACTGAGCAGCCACCAATTCACCAGCTCGATAGCCTGGTTTGCAAATGAGCATAAAACGGGACTTAAAAGGTAGGGCAAGCTTTGGGAGGTGAAAGGCATTTGCTTCCATACTTTCTGATACAAATGAAGTCAATCATAGAGTGGTTTGAGCTGGAAGAGACCTTGAAGGCCATCCAGTTACAACCACCTTCCAGTTTCCTCCAAGCCCTGTCCAACCTGGCCTTGGACACTTCCAGGGATGGGGCAGCCACGGCTTCTCTGGGTGACCTGTGCCAGTGCCCACCCCTGCCAAAAGTCAGTCCTCAATCAAGGCAACTAATAATTTGTTTATATACTATAAGCAATAGTTACAACTAGTACCAGTATAGCAGTAATACCCTGATGGTATTACTATTATAATAGTTCTCCTGAATTGCTAGTTGCAAGTAATAACAGAATTACTCCAGGAGGAGCAACTCCATTCTCAGAGTAAGTCCTTGGCTTGCATACAGACAAAACTTGGATCTCCTTGATTGAATTATAAACACAGCAATCCCACTCTGTGGCTCTGAAAGGTGTTTTTGCTGCTCTCCCGCTGCCGAGGGAACGCTCCATCAGGTGCTCTGAGGCATACAAATTGCTACACGCTGCAGCAAATGGACCTTGTTCAAACCCTGCCACCGAAAGGAACACTGGGGAACAGAATGGAAAAAGTGAGCTTTGAGGAAAGCCTTTAACAGACATCATCCTTAATGTGGTCACTCAGGTGAGCAGAGCCTTACGTGCTGCTCGTCCTAGTATTGCTGTGTGCATACGCAGCACGTAGCTATGACCTCTGGGTCTTCTGTGACACCTCCTTCTCCCCCCTGAAATTTCAGTCTCAATTCCCCCAAGTTCCCTCTCCACCCCATTTATTTTTTTTTTTAAAGAAAACACTCTGGTTCTCAATGATGTTTTTTGTTTGTTTGTTTTAAGGAGGGTGATTATTCTTTTATTATTTCTAGGGGTATTATTGTTATTATTCTCTGTCTCCAGAAAGGATCATACACGTTACCTACTGTGGATCTTTTCCAGTGTACAGTCCACAACAACACTGGCAGAGCAAATAGAATTCACATTTGTAAAAGTAAATTTATATTTGACCTCTTCTTGCATTGAGAGGAGCCAGTCAAGTCTTCTATTCTGTCCCCTGTTTTACTTGAAAAGAAAACATTACTGCTTAAAAGCCCAGCCCCTTCTTGCTTACTCTAACAGCTCAGTTCTTTGGAGTCCCACCACTCCCCAGGAACACTTGTGGGTGTAGGTACCTTCTACACACAGTTTGAAAAGAAAACAGTCCATGTATAACATTTTGGCTTTTTCATTAAGTTTCAGGAAACACACAGTTTCAATTGTGACATTTTTAGGGGAAAAATATGAGTGTAAACTACACATATTTTTAATGAGAGCAAAAGTAATCTAAAACCCTCAGTGAAAAATTTCTTTAGCCAAGCCTACAGAAAGCCTGTTCCCTGCTGACCTTCACTGATACCCTTTTGAAATCTCCAAATGGTCGCAGCTGCCATGCTTTCCTTTATGGGTCAACAACCTTTTCTGATTAAGTGTTAAAAGAACCCTTCTCATTACTTTTGGAAGGCAGTATTTCTCCAAGGATTCTTAATTTAAATGAACATTTGAGGTTCTGTCTTTTAAAGGCTGTTATTTGCTACATCCATTTTCTGAACTTAGAACACAAGATCCCTTTAACTCCTTTAATCTCCTTGTTAGCCATACACATCTGTCCTTGCAAGAATCTTGCAGAGCAGCAGAGGAACACAGTTGGCAATTTGAAACCAACATGTAATCATTAGTTTCAAAGTCACATTTTAGCATCCTCAGCTTGAGAGAAAACACAGCTTTTCACCCTTGACTTTTGAAACTTGTTTTAATTCTGATCAACACTGGAAACTGTGATTGCACTAAAAGCATTTAAGAAGTTGAAATTAAATTTCTGATGTGTGTTCACAGGGGTGCTAGGCCAAACAGAATCCTCAAATAGTAGGGAGAGCCTGAAGGGAACACATGGCCGTGGATGGACAACACGAGGCAAACTCAAACAAACAAAGCAGCTGGGAGTATTTGTATTTGCTATTTGCCTTATTGCAAACAAGCAAAAAAGGCAGTGTGCTGGCACAACAGCCACTACTTACCATCCCAACCCCAATAGTCCAGATTCATTCCTGCTAACCCATCAAACCTGCTCATACAGACACGGGCACTGACACAGCTGCATCCAGTGGCTTTGCTTGCTTGCAGTTCGGAGGATCCCCATCTGCACTGCAGCTTGTCTTGGGAAAATAACAAATGGCCCATCTCAGCAGGCCACATCAGTCACCAAGAGCAAGTGAGTTGCAGAGTGGGAAGAAGGCAGCAGAAAGGCCAGAGCAGCACAGAACCATTTGCATTGGTGACACTCAGTGCTTCAGACAGCGCCGCAGCCACCGAGGGGCACTTATTTATCAGGCAGCACAGAAGTTAAATACCGAGGAAAGAGTTGTTTGGCTTTTTTTTTCCCTAAGAGGTCTGTGACTGAGGAGGCTGAACTGAGTGAAGGATTTGGTGCATAACCCAGGCAACAAGACAGAATGACACAAATTGGAATTTACTAATTAAAGAGCGGTTGCTGCACTTGGGCCCCCAGAGCAAAGGCTCAAGCAGGAATAATACGCGAGCATGTATGGCACAAGCACATGTCCTGTGTGCTTGAGTTTGTATTTACAGCATGTTTACATGTAAAAACCTGCACCCTAATGATTTTTATACTAAAAAAAGGAGCTAGTGCTGTTTTGTCTGGATATTTTCTTAATAAACTTATAACTGTGTAAAGCACTCTACTGATTAGATTGTTCCAACACAGCAACAACTTGCTTGTCACGTGAAAAATTCCCAGTAATGAGCAAAGCTCTGCCTTCACTTCTCTATTGCCTTGCAAGGATCAAGCTGTCAAAGAAAGACCAAACCTTCTGTAGATGCCTAAGTTTCAAGGCAGCCAGGCAGCCAGTTGCTTGGGACAAGCCAGCACAAACTCTGGGATGGTTTACAAACAACACACAACTATACAAACAAATGTAAAAAGCTATTTAACATCACTGTGATGCTCATCCAGCAAGGGCTTCTCGTTCAACAGTAAAACTATTTTCGGTGCTTCTCTCCTTCCCCAGGACTACTCAAAAAGCTGTCGAGTATGTTGTATGAATTCAACAGAAACAGCATCTTCAGGTAATCTAACTAAACAATAAAACAAAGGAAAATGTGACGTAAAAAACAGGCACAGAAATACAACATAAGAATAGTAGTAATACCCACAGCTCAAGAAATTACACCAGAAAGTATTAGCTGCTTCCTTGGGGGACTCTTGGCTTGGACTACAACACCCCAAACCTGACAGTGCAGACACTGAAAGACCTCAGTGATGATGGTGCTGCTTCAAACCCACCTACAGAGAAGTAACTGTGAAAACAGAAATACTGACAGCACTTTTATTTGGAGAAACTTACTGAAGCCCCAACAGCTGTTCTCCTTGAAAATGATTTTCCCTTCACTGAGACACACTGAAATATTCAGAACTGCACAAATTAAATTACAAAATTAATTGAAGTACAAATGCAAATGAAGGAATTGTATGCTGATACAGTTACCAGCAATTTGCAGAGCTTCAGTTGTGAGCTGTATACACAGAGGAAAGATGTTCTTTGCCTTGTTTTTCTGCTGATGCTCTTACTGAGATTCGTCTTTATATAAACTTCGTTAAATTTGATCAGTTGCTAAGTAATAAAATAAACTGTGCTTTCTTCCCCCCCCCCCCCCCCCTTAGAATCACAGAAAGGTTTTAGAAATATACCTTGTACCAGCAATAGCGTGGCCAGCAGGACCAGGCAGTGACTGTCCCCCTGTGCTGGTCAATTTTGAGCCCCTCAGTTCAGGAAGGACATTGAGAGGCTGGAGCGTGTCCAGGGAAGGGTAATGGAGCTGGAGAAAGATCTGAAGCACAAGGAGCAGCTGAGGGAGCTGGGGGGGCTCAGCCTGGAGAAAAGGAGGCTCAGGGGGGACTTTCTGGCTCTCTACAACTCCCTGGCAGGAGTGGGGGGCCATAGGGGGGTCGTTCAGTCTCTTCTCCGACCAACAAGTGATGAGAGGAAACAGCCTCTTTCCCATATGAGGAACAATGTGTTCACTGAAAGGGTGCTCAGGCATTGGAACAGGCTGCCCAGGGAAGTGGTGGAACTGCCACCCCTGGGAGCCTTTAAAAGACGTGTAGATGTGCAGCTCCCCTTTTCCCTCTCCCATGTCATTCCCTCGTGCATTATTTTCAAGAGCTTCCACTGCAAATTCACAGCTGAGTAACTTTGCACATCCAGAAAGGTGATGAAAATGCATCGAGCCAGGCAAGGAATTCGTTTGTAGCCGTAGGAGTCTCTGAACCCCGGGATACCTGACTCCACAAAAGGCAGAGTTGGTGTATATCCATCATACAAGTTACCTGGAAACTGTCGCTGAGCACTTCAGGAACTTGTTCTACCTGCCCAAGCCAGCACTGAAACACTGACTGATGGGTCAGTGAACGCTTTTCATTGACTGCTACTGCTACTGTACATTCTTCCCATGACCCCAAGCTCTGCAGTAAGTATAGGGAATATAAAGTAGTTCATCTTGTCACTCTTGTAACTGATTAAAAGCATGCCTTCCTCAAAACTTAAAAGAAAAAGAAAAAAAAGAGAGAGAGAGAAAAGGATTGCCAGAAGGGTATTCAGGAATTTAGGATAACAAGGCAGAAATCTAAAGATGGGATATTAACAAAACGGGGGGGGGGGGGGGGGGGCAAAA
>JAWWEW010000002.1:3205522-3273691 GCA_035583185.1 Anabacerthia variegaticeps | reverse complement strand
CGCCCCCCCCAAGACGGCCAGATCTCTTACTCCACTTGTTATTAACAGTCCAATAACCATCATGAAGCCTACAAGACTGAAGCCATCATTCTCTGGCTTGAGCATGGATTTTATTTCGTAATTTCCTAGATGCTTTGCAACTTGCTGAGAGGTTCATGTTCTTAGCATGGAAGAAATAAATTCTTCCAGCTAGCTGAATTTCCATCACAGTATCTGGATGAAGTAGTATTAACTCTGAGCTGAAGAGACAGGTAATGAATATTTGTAAGGCACTAGAGCAGTGATCATCTTTACTAAGCAATGCAGGTATGAGAGAAATATGTCCTGAAATATGGGGGGAAAGGCAGATCTTGCATTCAACCTGCAACTCACTTTTAGCCTAAGACTTATCACTCTGAGATAAGGAATGTGAGCCACTTGACGCTGTGTAGGTTCCAGCACAAAGTGCAATGGATTAATGGCTGCTCATCACAAGGAGCTCTCTGGAACAGCTCTGCTGTAAGCAAACAGCCTGGGACCCAGCCTGGTGCATTCCATGTTCCCAGAGACCTGCCTGAAGTCCTTCTGACACCCCAGGGCTGTAAGATTTCAAAGATACACTGACACAAAGACAGCACCTGCAAGAGCAGCATGATTTATATGGACAACACGACGGAGGGGTACAAGAGACACTGTTGGTTGCATCTGGAGTGTCCTCCATCCCTTTGCTAGTCAGGTGGCAAGACTGATTACCCCCTTGGGTCCAGATGGTTCTGGAACACCCCCAGTGAAGGAGACTCCACACCCTCCCTGGGCAATCTGCTCTCGGGCACAGTCACTGGCACAGGGGAAGCTCTTCTTGATATTCAGGTTGAACTTCCAGGGCATCAGTTCTCCTTAACAAGCCACCTTTCCAAGACAGGCCCTGATATCTGCAGTGCTGAGAAAGCTGCTTCCAGTTACCATGCCCCCTCCCAAGATGAGAGGGTTCCAAAGGGAAAGGAGCAAAAGTTCCTATAATTCCTCCTGCCTGGAAAGATTCATTGGGATACATTAGGCCATTTTATATCAGAGAGCTGAAGTCTGGAGGCTCATTCAATTCTGACAAAGAAAAGGCTTACAATGCAGTTACTGAGCCATCTGTCCTGCAGAATGGACCACGGGGCTCCTGGGCAAGGCCATCGCTCACAGCACCCGGGCACCCTTCCAGCTTCCCTGCCCTGCTCGCCCCAAGCCACCCATCACTTGGAGGCAGGTAACACAGCTTTCCCAAAAGCCAAGCCTGCCCTTACATTTTCAGAAAACTTGATGATGAGGTTTGCAACATGCCCTTGGGAGGAATATTGTGTCCCTGTATGATGCTGTAATCTAGTCATTGCAATAAAAGCAGTAAAACATGTGCTGTGCTTTGCCTTTCACCCAGCCATGGCAACAGTTGTGGGGCTAAAACCAGACCACAGCAAGGAAACAAATCAGCATGTACCTGATGCAACACAGAGAGCAGCAAAATCAACTAAAATGCCCAGAGAGTCTAGAAATATCATTTAACTAAGATACCTCAATTTATTGTACAAGTGTTTTAAGCATCACTGGGAAAATTTAATAACATCTTACAGTAAACCAACAGAAAACCAGACATTTTGAACATTAAACTGTCTGCAACATCCATTCTGTGATCTTGGTGTTACGATAAAGTAGGAAAATACTTAAGTTTTTGTTTAGCACTTTTCAGGGTGAGAAGAAAAACATCATAAATAGAAAATCCAGTGAGAAATCCATTTCCTTATGCAATTTGCTGCAGTGAGATTACCAGAGTCCAACACTTCCACTAAAAACCAAAAGCTATTCCTGTATAAGCAAAGACAAAGCATTCACCACCGGAATCAGCTGGGACACCTGCAAGGTTTTGAAGCAGGACTTCACACAACCGAGAGCCACGATTTGCATTTTCGAGAAATAAAGGCATCCTTGCCTTACTTTGATGTGCTAAGTGAGAAGCTCCTAAGACAGTCACTTCAAAGGTACTTTATTTCACCAAAGGACCTTCAATGATGCTATCAACTGGACAAGGGTTCCTCTTCCCAGCAGGCTCCAGTTACGGGGTGGTACACCTTGAAAGTCATCTGTGCTTAGGAGAACCACAGAGACCTTTGTGTAAAAAAAACAGGATGAAAAACATGTTGTCCATGGAAGTTACCTTGTAATACATGTTTTTCCTCCTCTATTTAATGCAATCTTTTGGAACTCTGTGTTTCTGTAGAGAAGAAACCATCTTTTCTACCCCTGCTGCTGCAGTTTATTTCATACAGGTATTTAAAGCCTTGTGGATGTGGCACCTGGGGACACGGTTTAGTGGTGGCCTTGGCAGTGCTGCATTAAGGGTGGGAGTGATGATCTTTACGGTCTTTCTGACCTAAGTGATTCTAAGATTCTTGTCAAAACTCACCAGATACACTAATTTTAGCCTTACAGACTGGAAGAAGAGCACAAGAATCACGTATTGCTACATTTTTACACAAGTTATTTTCTCCTGTGATCAGGGAAGCCAAGAGAACCAATGGTCCAGTTCCAAGGAGCATTTATATATAAAGTCACACGAAAAAGCAATTCACATGTTATTCAGAAATCCATATAGACATAAATCCACAGGAAATCCCACATGGGTTGAAAGTGTTAAGGAGTCTTTACAACAACAGAGAGTTAGAATTCATTGTTTTAAATTCTTTAATCTGTATTACTGTAATTCATTTTTGATGGTAGAAGTCTTGAAATTCAAAAATTGTACTTCCTAACATTTAAAGCAATAAATGCTACACTGCAAGATCAAAGAAGCCTTGCGGATTAGTGCTGTTCAGAAGACTCTTACTGCCCTTCTGGTTTTAAAGTACTGATTTTTATTAACCATTTCCCAATCCTCCACATCTCATACTCACATGCAGCCAAACCTTAAGATGCTGAATTATCCACACCAGCATCTTCAGATTCTTCCATCCCAAGGCAGCCTGGTGGCTCAGGCTGTGAGAACTGGAAGTGTCCTCTGGCCATGAGCACATGGCACACAGGTGACACGTGGCCTCAGGGAGCAGGACCATAAGCCCCATGCTGAGACACAAAGTCGGTTGATGTGGTTTATCCAACCCGGCTCTGCAAAAAAAGGCACTGCTGATCCCTGGGAAACTCAAGAACACGACATTTATAACATCTGCAAATCAAATCAAAGAAAGAAAAAACCACCCCAAAAAATCATGAGAGGGAGGGTGAAGTCACCCCAAACCAAATGACCACTCAGTGCACAAAGCCCATAGAAATCCTGGCAACCTACACCCACAAACAGCAGGCTGTCTGTGCCTCGTGCCCGTTCCCGGTGCTCTGGAGCCCAGACCAGCTTCTCCAGACACAGCCCAAGAGTTTCACTGCTCTGGGACAGCCCCAGAAGAGCAGCCCAGCCAACTGAACGAGGGCCACGGTGGCCCAGCTCGCAGCTTTGTGAGGTGTCTTACAATGAGACAAGTCTGGGAAGAGGAAAAGCAGAGCTATACAAATGCACCCCGAGGGATAAACACACAGAGATGACATTCATCTGTTTTTAATTTGTAAAGAACACATCATTTTTAAAGCAGTCTCTGAAGGGTCCTTTTTGAAAAAAACCAAACCCAGATGCCTAGTTGGGCACGTTCTGTTTCACACCTCATGCATAATTCAAACATCTCACTGGCAAACATTTTGGGGATTCACCACAAAAAACTATTTTTCCTCCACGTGGAAGTTCTGAACTTATTCATTTGGACTGAAATACGTGTTTTCAGATGGAACTTTCCCGAGGAAACAGTAAGAATCTTTCTAGTTAGAACTGCAGAAGTGTTAAGGTTGGAAAAGATTTTGAAGATCATCAAGTCGAGCTGCCAACCTGTCTGGGAGTCATTTTGCTACTGAGCAAATCAGCTTATAGCTCATCTGTAGTCATCAACTGTTTACAAAGGTAGGAAATTAAAAACAGATTTAAGCAAATCTTAAAATGAAATTATTTAATCTTGATGAAAAAAGGCTGCATTATTAATTATTCCTGTAGCCTTTACTCACAAAAGTAATCGTAAGAACAGGAAATATTTTGTTTTCTTATATAACAAAAGGAGATTTCTTCTCATTTTTCAGAATTCTTTCACATTCCAGACTTCCTTAAAAAACAAAACCCAGGAGACGAAACCTGATCTTTACAGCAATACATTCTTCCTGAAAGTAATTTCTATATTCTTAGGTACTACAATGGGAAAGGTAAAAATGTTCTCTGTGTCTTTGTTTTAAAACCTCTCATTTTTCACACGGCATGGATTTCTTTTTCTACAAAAAGTGAAGAAAACTTCTAACGAAGTTTGTGAGAAAACCAGCTGCAAAAATAAAATAAATTTCATCTGCTCTGCAATGGGCTATTTTTCATTTTCAACACTTTGTACTAATGTAAGTCTACATGCTGTAATTTAACTAGCAACTAGTTTTACATCAATCTGACAGTCTTATTAGCCTCTCTGGAAAAGGAAAACAAAGAGGAGGGAGCTAATATGATGTATACAAGCTTTCTGCATCTCTGTTTGAACTTTTCAGACTTGAACTTTGTATTGCAAGGGCCTTAGGACTTCTAATAAAACCCAGTTAATTCTTTTGAGCTTACTACTCATTAATTTGGCCCATTCTAAAGCCATCTCTAACCTTCACAGTTCTGACTCAGATCCTCTGGTTAAAAAAAACTACTAGAGTAATCAGGGTAAGTTTCTTCTCCTCATGTAATCTCATTTTTCTCTGTTTTATTAGTAACAAAACAAACTTAATAAAAGAAAATGGGCAAGGGAACTTTTGGATCGTAGATTAGTTTCTTCTTTCATTTGTATAAAATAGAGACAACAGCTGCTTCATTGACTTTCACAAGCAAACTTAGATTTAATACTACAGCTTGTTTTCTGCTAATAGCTAAATAACTGATAAAAACCATTTTCATGGTTAGGAAAAAGAACCTCACCACGGGGTCACTGTGAAGGGCAAGCCTAAAACTGAAAACTGGTATAAATTCCCACTTTTGGGATTACTGACCAGGAAGAAGAGGTTAGTTTATTTACCACCTCCAGCCTGTAGTCTTTAAACAGAAACAGGTCCCCCAGAATTGCTATAGGCAGGGACTTTGTATTATGAAAAATTACAACAATGATAATTTTCAATATTCTCAGCAGGCTCTTTCTCTACCTTTGTCCCTCAAATAAGTCAACCTGGCAATCTCTGGCATGTATTACGTCTCTCAGGGATACTATGTCATAGACACATTTTCATGGCCTCACTTCACACAGGAGTTTTTACACTTATTTTACTTCCAAAGAAACAGACAGTATTACTTACACATACAAGAGGAGGAAAACTAGGTCTAAAATGTAACAGTCCCAGAAATAAAAGCAAAAAGCTATTTTCAGGCTAATAATAATAGATTCTCTGAAATCACATTCACGAAAGTTAAGTAGAAGTGCTATCCAGCTGAAGAGGAGAGAGAAAATACAACCTTAATTCCTTTAACTGAGTGGTGCAGGAAAACAAACTGTAAACACAAATATAAGAGCTGCTGTGAATTGTCATAGCTCCATTAATTTTCACTTTCCACCTGGAAATGTTCTTACTCTGATGCTTAGATATGAATATCTGCTTTGTCTCTTTTCTACTGAATTTAAAGTAGCTGTGCTGCTAGTTCAGGCATTGAAGTTAATGTAAATTTACTTATTCTCATTTGATCTGTGACAAATGAGTGTAAGCTTCTATACTACAATGCCAATCTGTTTTGGGCTTGTTTGCTTTTTAAAAAATGTAACTATAATGCAACACTTTGCAAATTCCTGAGCTCTCCTTTCTTATTACAAATAAAAGAGGCACCATCTGAATTAAACACCCTGCTGGAAAACCCCACGGTCTGTTCCAGCACAGGGAACATACATCTTTCAGCCCGTGGGTTATGGAGATAATTAAGCAGAAGTGGTGAGCCTTCAGCCCAAGTTCATCATGAAGAAAGCCTCAGATCACTTACTATGACAGGCAGGTCACGTCGGACAAAGAAAGCAAGATGATCAACATTATTAAGATCTTGCTATTTCAAAGAAATGTGAAGCAGCCACACAGACTGCAATGGATTGATGAGAAATATAGCAAGTTGAATGTTTCTGCTTTAAAGAAAACCTGTTAGAGTGAAAAATGATCCCACCATTTGACTCTCAGAGATGAAAATAAAATACATCTTTCCCAAATTCACCGTAATGCCTTGGGTGTACAAATATAAGTACGCCACCCATGCAGTTTCCAAAGAACAAAATGGCAATGTTTAAAAATGAAAATTCATTACTGATGATAACCAAATGTATTCTTTAATTGCAGTCTTAATAAAATACTACTGCTCATGATCCCTGAGCGTACTGGCAAACCAGTACCACTGCTCTGAGCAGAGACCCACATGACCCTCCATCCTGTTTCGGACACTTGCCAGGAGTGGGTGTCTAGGGGAGAATGGGAACCTGCTACCCCAGCTGTCAAACACTTGCAGCTCAGAGAGTTCCTGAGCCAGACGCGCGTTCCGTGAGCTCCTGAAATCTTTGTTCCATGAGCTTTGTCTAATCTCCTGTTGAGCCTTCGATACATATCCACAAGACCAATCACTCTTCTATGTTTGCTTTCAACATGCCACTTGTTGGTTTAATTTCCTGTCTTCTAGTTTTTGTATTAAAGAGACAACTCCCCCACACCCCCAAAAAAAGCCAAAACACCAAAATCAACTAAAACAACCCTAATCAATACAAAAACACCACTGAAGAAGCCACCAAGCCTTTATCACTCTTCCCAAGCCATTAACGACTTTATAGCCAGCTGTATTCCAGGCTGAAGAGCCCTGGCTTACTTGGCTGTTCTTTATAAAGCTGCATTTAAACAGCCCTGTTGCTCTTCTCTAAACACTTATGGATCCACTGGGTTAACCTTGAGTTGTGGGGACCAGAACGACACAAACTCATGACAACTGTTGGAAACCAAGGATGTATCCAGTGATGTCCCTGCTTTACTCCTTTCCTAACAGCTCTTAATGTTTGGTCTGTATTTCTGACCATTATAAAGTGCTGAGCCACTTATCACCATCTCTAAAACATCACTCTGAGCAGTAATGGTCAGCTCAGAGCTCATATTTGCTACAGTAAGTTCTCAAGTTCTAAGAAAATACTAAGGAAGGTATTATGAATCACAACTAGCAGTTGAAGTGTTTTGGCTCCAGCTCTTAAAGGAACTGTAAGAAAATAGGATCTGATCTTGGTGATCTCCAGAGAGTCAAGTGGGGTCTGATCCTGGTAACTCATTACTATTCCTTTCATGCCTTTATTCCATACTCCCAAACCACAAAGTCTCCTAGGAGACCTTCAGATTTAAGACAGATATTTTGCTAAAGCCCTCCCAAGGAGATTCCCATGTGAGAACCACATGGACACAGGTTAAACCAATTATTTAAGATTCTTTAATTAGGCATAAATTATTCTTATATTAGGAAGAAATCCTTCCCTGGGAAGGTGGGCAGGCCCTGGCACAGGGTGCCCAGAGAAGCTGGGGCTGCCCCTGGATCCCTGGAAGTGTCCAAGGCCAGGTTGGACAGGGCTTGGAGCAACCTGGGCTAGTGAGAGGTGTCCCTGCCCATGACAAGGTGTGGAATGAGATGAGCTTTAGAATCCCTTCCAACCCAAACCATTCTGTGATTCTTTGCTAAGGCCTCATGTTCCTTGCCTCCTTATCTATATATCATAGACAGTACCAGCTTTCTTTTCCTGAAGTGATCTTCCAGTTGACCAAAGCCATGGGCACTGCCTGGCTACCCGTGCGGAGATTTGCAATTGCTTTCCAATCACACATCTCTCTGCAATTTAATTGAGGCAAGTGTACTTCATTTCTAGTATATTATCATCTTCATCTTAACAATTACGCCTAAAACCCATTAAAGTGTATTTGTGGAGAAAAGAAAACCTATGAGGTATTACTGGTAATGGTTTTAATATCTACAGTGCCTTAATAGTATTAAAAATCACAATAAAAGAGGACAGAGTAAAAAACTAAGTTCTTGGCCTTATCTTATTAAAAAGATTAGACAAACGCTGCACAGATGAAAAACTAAAGAGATGTTTATGCAGGGATATGTGAAAAAGTCTCAAAGCCACAAGATTAAGAAATTAAATTTGAAGGGAGAGAGCGGGGGTATTTGAGAAAGCATGACAGCACAAAGAAAGAAATACTGGGAACAGAATAATTAGGAAAATATTGTAGAGAATTAGAGGAAATTAAGGCAGACTCCTAGATACATAAAGCTGTCTCAACAGCTTTATAGTTGAGAAGAGCATGAAACCACTCGCTGATAGCTTGGAGAAAATGCAGAAATTCTACTCCAGTGAATCGAACTGAGTCAGAAAAACACGATCCTAGCAGGCATGGCTGAAGTGCAGTGGCCACTTACTAGTGATGGGAAAGAAGAAAGGCAATTAAATAACAAATGTGTAAATTTGAAAATACAGGATGCCTTTTTGCCCACAGCTGAAGATAGTAAGAGCTAGAAAGAATCTAAACAGAAGGTTGAAGAGGGGGGAAAAAATGACAGTGGGGACACATCCTAGACGGTGGAACAGATAGTGGTGATGTTAAAGCTCGAGCAGAAGAATTCATAACTGAACGTGTCCAGATAACAAACAGTAACGTGAGGAAAGTGGCATAAAAGTGAGGGACGCCAGAGAGTTTTGTAGGGGAGATACAGAGCTCTGCTCTACCTTTGTTATCAGCAAGCTGTCAAGCCAGAAATGCTGAAGATATGAGATGAAATGCACGCTGAACAGAGGCAAACAAACCCTGGGCTCACAAAGATTTGCAACTCCTCTGCATAAAAATAGCACCTGCCCATGTCTGAGGAGAGGAGGTCATCTGGTGATAAGATTCACAGAGAGAACACAGTCAAAAGCAATGCAGCATTCCTACAAACTACAGGAAGGAACAAGGAAAACATCTGTGAATATGATGGTGAAGGAGCTGGGGCAGTGACTGTGAAGAAAGAGAACTGTACGATAACAAAGGAATAGAAATGATGGTAGAAGGTGAAGGAGTGATCACCTTTATCTGTGAGAAAGCATGTGACAAAGGTTGTGATCTTTGATCAAGAAATCATAATTTTCGGCTTGTTGAAACAGTTTCTGTTGTTAAAAATGGATAGGAACCAGACTAGGGTGTACTTTGGACTAAATTTGAGGAACACATATTTTTAGACTGTATTAATATGCAAGGGAGATCAAAAATATGGACTTAGAGTAAGTGACAGTGAGAAAACGAAGTAGTTGTATAGGATGAGGAGATGGAACTGAGCAATGACTGGCTAAACCCTAAAGAAAAGTAGTAGCAGTAGCTGTTCCTGAGAACAGGCCAGAGAAAAATCTCCTCCAGTGAGCTGTAAAAGAAAATAGATGCAGAGGGAGACACCAGCACTCAGCCAGGCTTGGCAGGCTGATGGAAACACATAAACCATAAATGAAGTACTTGACTGTGAAGGAAGAATAACAAAAATGGAAATGAAGGGATTAGGAAGCCTGTATGTTAAGAATACAAACTCACCTGTACAAGGAAGACAGCAGTGCTGGACCAGCAGTACAGTGGCAGTCAGGAGTCTAAGGGAGAAGGATTACACAGCAGGGGAAAGCAGAGTTAATAGTATTGACTACAAAATTATTAATAGTACCAGGCAAGGTGAGGCAGAAGGAACAAAAGAGATGCCCCGAAATGAAAAAAGATTAGTGGGTCACTAAAAGATACCCTATGCATTATAAATTAGGGAGAGGAATAGTTCTGAAAGACTCTGAATCATGAAGAGAAAGAAAAGTCTGTTAGTGCAAGCAGGTGAAACCAAGAGAGAATCTGGTGCATGTAAGAAATCGAAATTACAATGTCAGCCAAGGAAGGCTGGAGCAAAGGGCTAAACAGTCACAGGAGCGAAGATGAGGGACTGAGGACTCGAAGACAAAACTGTGTGGGTTCTCAGACAGTATCTCAGGTGCCCTCTGGACATGGACATCAAGATTTGTACCAGAGGCCCATGAGGATGCTGTGTGCTACATCAGGGATGGGGGAGAGCCCAAGAACAGCCAGAAGTTAGAGTAGCTCTCACTTCATCACACTTCAAGAGGCAGGATGACAGGATCCATGTGATTCATTAAAGATTCATTCATTTGTCATTAGGAATAGGAGAGAACTCACGTGTGTTAGTTGTGGCAGATTGGCTGAAATCAGGAAAGCTGAGCCGTTTACATGAGGCAATATCCAGTTCTTTGTCTCCCAACTCATTGTCCTGTCATTCTGTCATTTACCTTCCTGCTCAAATCGTGTTTCCTCTCCCAGAATGCACCAAGAACCTTCTCCCTTCTTCAGCATGAAACCCAGTGTTTGTCACAAACACAATCTGCCAGTAGCAATGAACCTGTAATTTACAGGTGTTTTCCAGTTACAGACAGTTTTGGTTGGAAGAGACCTTAAAGCTCACCTCGTTCCACCCCCCTGCCATGGGCAGGGACACCTTCCACTAGCCCAGGTTGCTCCAAGCCCTGTCCAACCTGGCCTGGGACACTTCCAGGCATGGGGCAGCCACAGCTTCTCTGGGCAACCTGTGCCAGGGCCTGCCCACCCTCACAGGGAAGGATTTCTTCCAAATATCCCATCTAACCCTGCCCTCTGGCAGCTGGAAGCCATCACCCCCTGTCCTGTCACTCCAGTCTCTGTAGTCCATATATTTTCTCATTACCTAAGCAAGATTTATTACAATAGCACTTCATTAACAAGTCTCAGAAAAAGAAATGTCGTGTTGCAAATAAGAAAGCTTGAGATCTTTCAGTCATTCTCATGAATGTCTTTTGTGACTTATAAGTCAGAACTCTTAAACCACATCAGGCCACACTGCATCCTTACCAAGTGACCTACAAATTCTCTTAAGGAAAAGCCCCACAAAAATCAATAATCCTGCTTATTAAATAAGGTGCAATAGTATTGCAATCCTTGTATTAGTGCACTACTGCGATCCCCTTCCACCAATGGGCTGCCCAATAAAGTTTAAGAACAAACATATTTTCAAATATCTGATTGCTTGTAATTCCAACCTGAAACCCATCATTAGTGATAGCTTTTGAGGGGCAATTCAGTGAAACCTTTTATTACTGATTCTAAAACGAATCCAAACTCACATTCCTATTGAAAGATATAACCTTTCTATCTCACTTTGTTTACCTGGTAGTATACAATTTCTCTTACCATGATCTTTTAAAAAATACATTAAATCAGCCTCTTAGAAGATTTGCTGTAAGCTGATACCCCAGTTTTATATGCTACAGGAATAAACACCTAAAAACCCCTTCAGATTTTACTCCCATTTCACTAAACGGGTGAAGATCATCTCTGAGTTCCACAAACAGCAATGTTTAAAAGGAGTGATGAACTGCTCGATACATAAAACTTTAATCAAAAACCAGAAGCTGTAGGATTTTCACTGGTGTAAATGATCCTCATCAGTAGCTCCCAGAATTGCTGCTTAAATCACTTGGCTATAGAGTAAGATCATACTAATCTACATGAACAAGTAGGAGAATAATTGAGGCCTTTGTGGCTGTTCACACTGTATTTACAGCTGCTCTGCATGACTGGAGCAGAGCAAAACATCAGTGCAAGCCAGCTAATCTGGCTCCTTCCTTCCGCCTTTGTTTTGATCGCTGTAATTTGTTTCACAACATTTGTGCTTTAACATGTCTATAGTGAATGTAATATGGAATGCTCCATCGAGTCAATGAAGTCAACTGGGACACGAGCCCTCGTTACAACATCCTGCTGGTAAAGCAGGGAGGGAGAGCGGCACGTTTTCTATGTGTAATTAAAATGTGCAAGGATTAGCAAGGTGATGTGCACACTGAACTCAGCAGCTCCTGGGTGTTTGTTTCCAACTTCAAAAGGTTTCACTTGACTTCAAGTCAAGCCTGCTTTCTCTCCAGCATCCTGTTTTTCTCCACTAGCTGTGGTCTGCTTACTGAAATTAAAAAACTGCTGTGAATCTACCAGACATTCTGGTGTTCTTTTCTTTCTTTTTTTTCACTACAGCAGTGGTACTTTATATTTCAAATCAGTTAGGTGCTGCCTGCCCTTGCTGCACCAGCAGGGTTTCCCTCTGACACTACTGTTAAAACTCCCTCAATAAAGCAATTGGCTTCAAGAACAGATGGGACCAGGGCAAGGAGAGCTACCACTCCCTCTCTGTTTGAACCCACTGCAGCAATCACCATTGGTTATATCGTGTTTGCTCTCCTATGGAGAAGGGCTGAGGGAGCTGGGAGTGCTCAGGTTGGAGAAGGGAAGACTCTGGGAAGAACTTAGAGCCTAAAGGGGCTCCAGGAGAGCTGGAGACAGACTTTGGACAAGGCCTGGAATGACAGGACAAGCAGGAATAGCTTCCCAGTGACAGAGGGCAGGGTTAGATGGGATATTAGATGGAATACTAGATGGGATACTAGATAGGATATTGGGAAGAAATCCTTCCCTGTGAGGGTGGGCAGGCCCTGGCACAGGGTGCCCAGAGAAGCTGTGGCTGCCCCATCCCTGGAAGTGCCCCAGGCCAGGTTGGACAGGGCTTGGAGCACCCTGGGCTAGTGGAAGGTGTCCCTGCCCATGGCAGGTCCCTTTGTGGTCCCTTCCATGACCGTACCACTGTTGTCTGGTCAGTACAGACATGCAAAGACCTACTCATTTTAGTGCCAGAGCAACAAAGGACATGCATTGTGTTACACATAACTATGAGAAGGCTTTTTTCTTATTATTGGAAGAACAAGAGTCATAAGACTTACCTGGATATTGTATTCTTACAGACTTAGTTTTTCTTTTCTAGGTGGAAAAGAAATTCCCATCACGTTTAAACTATATGAGAGGAAAATGAAAAGGTATCACTACGAAAAAGGAATCATTCCATAATACTTGGGGTATTAAGTGATCAAGCATGTTCAGATCAAGTTATTTCCATCTCTTATAAGAAGTTGGACAGACAAGTGATCCTTTCCTCCCCTGCCCAAATGCACACTACAGCTCTGCAAAGAAATACAGCGAAATCAGAGGGAAGCCGCAAAATTAATAAACCAGATTACATACTACAATTAACACTCTTGAAAGGTATCACACACTTTATAAAAAACAAAACCTTCTGGTTTTCCTAATTTCAATGAGTTGGGAATTGTTTTGTTAAAATACCAATGCCCTATTTAACAATAAATCACTACCTTATTTGGGAAGCAGCTGGGGATTTTTTAAAGCGAGGTTTATTATTGATTAATTGACAGTTCTGCTCAAAACTGATGCTATAATACAGTCCTGAGTGTTGGCTACTGGCAAGTTGTTGTGTAAAGACAAACGTTGCATCCTAATGGCTTCCAAAGGAAGGAGTGTTCTCATAAATGTGATTACAGCATCGGGGTCTACATCACTACCACCTATTCAATAAAATAGTACATTTCTCACGGTTGATAATGGAAATTCAAATCTACATTTTAATACACTTGTATGTTAATTGATTTTTAATTGTACATTTTTTCTTTCCTTTTCCCCCTCTACCTCTCTTTCTTTAAAATTCATAGCTGTATTCTTCACATATTCTAAGCAGCTTTGCAGTCAAAGTTTTATAATCATTACCGAACAGTTACTACAGATGTCTTCTGGTTTAAGCACAGCATAAAGCCAGGCAATTTCAGATGCTATCTTACAGCAAACAGTAAAAACAAAAAAAATTACTTTTAAATACACTCTAGCGTATAAATGGAAATTCTGGGGGGTTTAAAGCCTCTGGGTTTAGTGACCCGTGCGAGCAGCGCGCTCCAGGACCAGCCAGGTATCAGAGATGCAAAGCCTGTGCAACAGCTGTGCTGCTTTGGGAGATTTTCAGTAGAAACCCTAGAGCAAAAATTGAAAAAAAAAAAAGGTATTTAGAGGCATCTACGGACACACTTGGCAGGTCTCCAATGGCAGCATCCATATGACTCCCCTTAGGTCTGGCAGGATCAGCTTTTCCCACACTAGTATCTTCCATACTGAGCTCTCCTCAGTTCAGCACTAAACAAGGATTGCAAAAACCCTCTGCAAGGAACTTAACTAAGAGTTTGGGGGGCATTTCACATGCTCCTCTTGCACCCAGCAGAGGAAGGAGAGGAGAGAGCCCAGCCTGGCTGCAGCCCAGCTTAGCCCCCACCACTTGAAACTCCAAGTGCAATTTGTTTCGACGCCTGCTGGAAAATGAGTGATTTCTCACTTTCTTTTGTGCCAGGGACCTTTGCAGCAGGCTAGTAATTTCTTCCAAGTTTTGTCTAATTGAAACTGGAACTCAAGGTAATTGAGAGCCTTATCCAGAGGCTTTAATAAAAGTGGGGTCTTTGAGGTTGTGCTGCTGGTAAAGCGCTGCCGACCGATTTAAAAAGCACAGTCCCACATGGAGGTGAGAAATCAGAATTTTGTGGGCTAGACTATCACTTGACAGCTGCAAAAATTTCACTTTCAAAAGATAAACTTTTAGGTGAAACACCA
This sequence comes from Anabacerthia variegaticeps, assembly GCA_035583185.1. NCBI lineage: Eukaryota > Metazoa > Chordata > Aves > Passeriformes > Furnariidae > Anabacerthia > Anabacerthia variegaticeps. The sequence goes on along the minus strand of JAWWEW010000002.1, from coordinate 3,259,090 downwards.
GTATGTTACCTGGAAACTAAGCAAGAATTATGAGGAGATGAGTCAAAAATGCTGCTCAATTAAACAACTCATCACCCTAAAAGAAGAGAACGGAAGGTGGAAAGGAGAAAAGCCCATTATTAATAGTTGTTGTAGGTCCATTGAAATAGAGAGCAGAAATTGCTGAGCAATTTTAGGTCTGCAAATGAAAAAAAAAATTAAGAAAAAAAATCACCATTACTTTCAGGTTACCATTTTGCCCACCCTCCTGCAAGTTGCTGAAGACCAGCAGTAAAGCACTGGAAAAGCATTTCAGCAAAGTTTAAAACCTAAACTGTAATACTCATGGCTAAATCTTAGAGTGGACACATAAAGAAGCCTTTTGCCCCTCTTCACTGTTAGTCCATTGAGATCTCCAGGTTCTGGCAGACACTACAAATATATCATATTAATTGCACAGACTGTGATATATGGCAATAATAATAATAATAATAATTCTCCTCTCTCTTCCCCAACTTCTCCATTGCCATTTCAGTGACAAGAAAGTTCTCATTAAAAAAGCACTGATTTTTTTTTTTTTCTCCAATTGCTTTAAAAAATGTGAAGTGGTTTAATTTTAAGTACACACACAATAGGAATTATTATCTCTATGTCAAGGTGAAACCACAGCTTTCCAGATTGTAACAATGGAGAGAAAGCAGGAAAGACTAGGGCAGGTAAGTCCATTCTCACTGGCTGCTCGTGCTTGATTTAACCTGTTGTTTCCCAGCCTACAGGAGCAACCTCCTAGCACAGAAACTGCACAGAATGCTGATGCTTTGGAATTCCTTGTCTGTTTTCTCCAGCCTGGAATTGCTGACCACTGTGCACGTGGAGAGCCTCACTCTCTGTTGAGTTGAGAAGATCAGCATGGAGCCAGGCACAGAACTTTGACCACCTCACACAAATGAGAAAGGAAAAAGATCTTGGAAAGTTGTAATACCTTTGACTTACAACAATGTTACATCTACACTTGAATCACTCAAGACTTAATCCAGTTGGGTCTCGGAAACTTCCAAGGATAGAGACTGAAAGGTTTTCCAGACAACCTGTCCCAGCGTTTGGTTGTCTTAAAGGAGAAAAAAGCCTGTCCTTACATCCAGTCTCAGCTCCAACAACACAGATGTTCTTCAGGACCTGTGCTATAGTGTCCTTTAATAGAAAAACACATGAATGTTGTTTTCCCAGTTCACAGGGCAAAATATATTTGCTTGGCTGGGACCTTGAGACCCAGGTCCCAGTTTCTCATATATGGGTTTCAAAGGGAAAACTACTTCATGCTCAAGAGCAGAATAGAACTGGAAATGACTAACTCTATTTGACATTAATATCACAATTACCGTTCATGCACTGTAGCTAGTCAATTCTCTCATCTAAATTACTACATCTTATTTACTAATCATCTGGAATAGGATTCAGGATTTTATGATGATGGCAAAATGGAGATACAAGTGTGTCATTAACTTTGACTCCATTTTCGCGTGCTTTTGATGAAGCATGCTCAAATATGGAGACAAAAAAAATGAACTTGGCAACATACCTGATTAAAAAAAATCACAGGCATTAAATTACTAAAATATTGGGCTTTTTTCCCTCAAGAAAAAAAAATAAATTTTAAACTAAGCAATTTTAAGGTACATAATGTTTCTGTATTTTGGATGTGTTATTTCCTATACTTCATGGAAAAGTCTGAACAAGTTTTACATAGAACACGTGTAGTGCAGACAATTTTTACATGGAACACATGTAGTGCAGACAAGAAATAAGGAACCCAAATGAGGAAAGGGTGGTATTGCCTGGCTGTGCAGCTCCCACGCGCTGAATCCTGGCTATTGATGTGCAGTGCAAGTCAATAATGATACCAAGGGGACCGACCGTGCGGTGCTTAGACAGGGATTACGTGATCCTGCAGGGCGAGGGCACACGAGAGCAGAGCACGTTCTGGGGCACAGCTCTCCACGTTTCATTTGGAGGCTTTACAAAGCAGCTGAAGAAGTTCAGGCTGTGCTGACAACGTGCCAGGAGAACACATTCACTCCTCTAAGATGGCTCCCCACCAGAATGTCACGTTGCTCCCTGTGAGCACCATCCATGCATCTTGCACACCTGGATTGTCCCCACTGAGCCCTGTCTCTGCCCTTTTCATTCCTCTATGATACATCTCCACAATTCTGCCTTTGTATTGCTCCCAATTCTAACTGTGTCAGGTTTTCATTCACTTTGAAAAAATACGAAGAAAATGAGTTACGAACGTCAATACAAATTTATGGAGGTGGCATTGCAATGTCAAATCAAGAATACGGTATCAAGATGAAATACAACAGTGTCAGGATAAATGTACCAAGCTGACAGCACAAAGTCAAAATGGAGCAATGTCACTGCAGATCTACAGAAACAACATTCATCTGTCAAAACAAAATCATGTCATCACACATTAAAGAATAGCTTAAATAAACTGAAATGCATAACTACTTGTTCAGATTAGCAAATTCCACCCACACTCTCTTCTCAGCAGGGAAAAATACAAGTGTTTGGCAGATGTAGGCAAGTAAACACTGTGATGGGACTTAATTCTACAAACCCAGTTAGAATGAGAGTGGGAGAGCATAATACAAGGAAACTTCCAAGTGTGGGCCAAGAACCAGTGGTCAAAGAGTTAGAGCAATCACCAAAGAATGACCCCGGCACAGCAGTGACTGTTCACGCAGGAGCAACTTCACCCATCAACTCATTTTCAGCTCTTCACTTTCGCACAACTGAGAGAGAGGGAAGGCTGAGAGAACTGGGATTGTTCAGCCTGGAAAAGAGAAACTTCAAGGTGACCTAATTGTGGCCTTCCAGTGCCTGAAGGGAGCCTGCAAGAAAGGTGGAAAGGGACGATTTACAAGGGCCTGGAGTGACACGACAAGGGGGAATGACTTGCCACTGCCAGAGGGCAGGGATAGCTGGGATATTGGGAAGGAATTCCTTCGTGTGAGGGTGGGCAGGCCCTGGCACAGGTTTACCCAGAGAAGCTGTGGCTGCCCCATCCCTGGAAGTGTCCAAGGCCAGGTTGGACGGGGCTTGGAGCAACCTGGGCTAGTGGAAGGTGTCCCTGCCCTTGGCAGGGAGGTGGAGCGAGATGAGCCTTAAGGTCCGTCCCAACCCAAGTCATTCTATGATTTTATATGCTTTTTTATCCATTACAGTTTAGTCTCAAACAGGACATTTCTCTCCTTTTGTTTTAAATTAGCATAATCCCTCATCCTCACTTACCATTTATCAGACAGTGTGTAGAACCAAGAAAAAAGGTCTCTAGAAAGCCCTCACAGCCACAGACCTTCACTAATCCTATTTCTGGGACTAAAGTCCTCTTTAAACGAAATGTTGATCACTATTACAAAGTTGTGTCTTGAATTCAGGTCTGCTAATTTTAAACTGAACACAACTAAACATGCAGCTGTCTCTGAGAATTAGCAGATTATTTGATGCCACATGAGCAAATACAAGAGAACACTTTTAGAAGTGTTTGAAAGTCGTCAGAGCAGAAACAAGGTCAGGTACAACAGGAAGAGAGGTAAGAGATGGAAGAATGGCCCTGTAAGTCACGGAGCAGGTGTTGCTTTCAGTGCTGTCCACTGTAACCTTAAATTATGAGCTCTGAGCTTCATCTCTGCACTGCTGAGCCCATCAGCCCAGCTCAGCACAGCAATCACTGCACATGGAATAAACATACCAGCCACAGCACCCCCATTTTTCAAATCAGGAATGGAAACAACATTGATTTGTTTTGGTCTTTGTGTACAAAGTCACCTGAGATCACAAGTCTCTGTTTGTACAAAACACAGCATTAAGTCTCAGAGAATGATCCCTTCCTTCACTGAGGGTCACCATCCTGACTGCAGTAGTCTGATACTATGTGCTCTTGGTTACAATAGCTTTACATTTTACCTGAAACTTAAAAAAGAAATGTTTCAATGCTAGCAGCTGTATTTAACATACCATTCACTGTCTTCAAAACTGGAGATGAAATTATTGACATTAGATGAGTATATGTACAGAAATAAATGCATTAGTCAAATTCTTTGAAAGGGATGATTTTGTGTGTCTGTGCGTCTTGGTTTCTAGTGAATTAGAGAAGAAAATAATGCAAACGTGAAAAATGCATTATTTCTGCCCTAGCTTTAGTACAGAAGGGAACTATGGATCAGTGGAAAACTGTAAATAAAGAAATAACACGTAAGGAAAAATACTATTTATTCCTAAGGGAAGAGAAATAGATAAATGAAATTTTACAGGTCATTAAAGAATGTCTAATGCTGGTGCTTACTCTAGTCTTCAGGAAATCAGTGCAAATATCCATGCATGTTTCTAGCCAGGAGGACTTTTACTACAATGTGTTCTCTTTTATTTATCACTTTTCTGAAATAACTTGCTGGCAAATTGGATTTTTATTCTCTATTTAAAAAAAAAAAAAAGAAAAAAAGAAAAAAAGGTGTGAGTGGGAAAGAAAAAACACCTAAAAACCTCCAAATCAAGAGACTGGGAAGTCAATCCCCTTTCAATCACTGACACCTGCCATGAGACAGCGGCCGATGTGTTCAGTGTAGGGGTACCTTGGTGAAGGCCACTGTGTGCTAAGGGATTCATTTTGCTAGTTTCCCTTGCTGCAGAACACATCAGTTAACCAAACACAACCCTTAAATCCTTCTACATGCCCCTATTTTCAGCAGTGCAGAGTGCAGGTGCTGGGGATTCACACACAAACGCTTGTGCTGCTCAGTGATCTCCAGGGGAGGGTGAAACTAATTTTGTTATGACCGGTGTTTTAACTGGATCCTCCACCTGTGACCATGAACACACAGTAAAAAATTACAAATTGCATTTATGCCCTCTTAAGACTTTTCATGGTAGGGAATGGCAATTTAAGAGTGAGTATGAAGGGACTGAGACACTGAGCTTCAGCAGAGGCACTGAACTCTGCCGTGCCAGTTCTGAGGCAGGACAGCCCAAGATTCTCCATGGGGATGGTTACAGCACTCGAGATGAACACTCACTCTTGGTCCTGTCCCCAAAGCCTCAGAGATTTGAAGTGGAATTGGAGTTTGATTTGTTTGATTCTCTCTTTGGAGGGATTGTTTTCTCAAGCAGCACTGATATGAAACACACCACATTCCCTCCTCCCTCTGTCCAAAAGGATTAAATGAAGGTAATAGATAATCCATTAGCATATTGTAACAGGGAATAGTTAAAACCTCCTGTTCAGGTGTACAAATGAAATATTTTGCAAGCACAAGTACATATATGTTACGCCATGATCAGAGAAGCAAACAGGAAGGCTCTTCTGAGGCTGACCATTCCTTTAATTACCTACCCACTGTGGTGACAAAACACCACAGGAGGAGGAAGGAGATCATCTTGGAATGATTTATTACATGAATTCTTTCAAGCCATACTCGACTACCTCCTACACGGAACCAAAGACAACACAATGTTTTTTAAAATATGGGGACTTTCTTCCTTTACAATCCTTTCTTTTTAAGTAACAACCTTTGGCTTTTTTCCAACTTGCCACCTGATTTCAGGACCAACAGAAAGCAGCGGGGGAGCTTGTTAAACAGAGAGGAGATTTTCACCACCAAAGCACAGAAAACATTTCCCTGGTATGTTATGGAAAAAGGCACAATGCACAAACATGCACGGCTGAGACTCAGAAATCCTGTTTCCATACGCCCTTTCTGAAAGAGAGGACAGCAAAGCCACAAGCTCTGCTCCTTGGCTGAAGTCAGGGTTACTATCTAGTTCATCCCTCCTACAGACCCAAAAATTACCTCCCAGGGCATGCCACCTCCTAGGCCTGTTTATTGTGCCTGATCTCCAGATTCCAGGGGAGTCTTCATGACAACCACATTTTGAGTAGAGGATCAATAGAGTTCAGTGCCTCCTTAAGACACAGGACCAGCTCTCCTCAGTTGGTACCAATCCTCAAACACCAAAATCTTTCCCCCACGCATGGCCTGCATCCCTGGGGACTGTGTTTGGGCACACAGCATTACTGGTGGCTCCCAGGCAGAATGACAAGTTTCCAGGACCGTTGGCTCCCAAAGCTAAAACTGCACATAAATTTTAGTGCTGCACCAGATGCTGATACATACATTCACATTATCTAAACCATTACTTATTAAATAATCTGGCTGGAAAGATTTCTTTGTGTTTGCCAGTTCAAGGATACAGTATGTCAGACTAACCAAACAACTCTGATTCATGCAGAGCCTCTGCAGTTTGTCTTGATATGACACTGTGAAACAGCTATTTAATACTTTAAAATTGCATATTACTGAAACATTTCCCACGTGGACCAAGCACAAAAGAAAAGAGGCTACTATCCAGACTCAAGAAGGTATTTGTAATTAAGTTCTGCTTAAAGATGAAGAAAAACTGTCTCAAGCTGCCACATCTGCTTTTTTATCTCTACATGTCAGGCTGTGGGTGGCCCAACTACATCAGGTAGCCCAGCTTGCAAGGGGCTGTGCAAACAAGTGCAGAGCTATGTGCCCATTGAGCTCCCACCTTCAGGTTATGAAAAGCCAGAAAAGACTTTGTGCAGAGAGAAGGAAGAGGCAGCAGCAAGATGAACATCGTGTGCATAATAAGCAATTCCCCCAGCGCTACCAACACAGCCACTGAGAGGAATGACGATGAGCTATTCCACACATGCCAAGAGCTAAGCACTGAAAGGAAAGGAAAAGCCTCTCCTTTAAAAAGGAATTCTCACATTTGCTTTCTGCCATTTCATCCCAGTCTCTCCAAGTGGAAACACACCACAGAAGCAATACTGATTTAGCAAAGTTGTGATGAAAGACTGGAAAAATCCTTTGTGGATTTTCAGTTGTTTCTCCCTGCCCTGCCCACCCCATGAATGACTCTGGAGTCAGTCTGCAAGACAGGCACTTCCACAGCAGCTCAGAGTGTTTTTATTTTCAGTGAATTCCATAGTCTTGGATTCCTTCTCAGAAAGAGTTCACCTGAAATGTTGACATCCTTCACAAATCATAATTTCATTTTAGTTCTTAACTCCAAAATGCATGTCAATGGTGCCACCGCACAAATCATAACTACCACAGTTTCACTTGAGAAATAGGGAGAAGTGTTGAATTTAAATTCCTCTATTGCAAATCATCCAAATGATTTACCTCCAGAGAAGACCCAAACAGTGCTGGGCTCTCTTTTCCAGTGTTTTAAAAAAAAAAAAAAAAAGGTATATTTAAGAAATTATAGAGAATTTTTGTAAGAAGATAACAGCCATCAGCCACTCTAAGACTAATAATGCTTTGTACAATACATACTTGACCGTATGAACATCTCCATGAACCCAACTCAAACTGTTGCTTTCCAAATCCATTTATCAATATGCCCAGCCCAAATTCATAACATTTATAGCCGACTTTGAATGCAGATCTTCGTGTGTACAATAGTCTCCCTCTTGAGGCAGCTCTGCTCTTGAAGCAAGCCTGGATTTCTGGATTAGCACGTGCTCCTCAGCAGAATGTACTGGCAGGGAGGCAGGAAAGGAGCCTTCAGGGAGAGCTCAAGCTCTGCCTGGAACTGCCCCCGTGGTGGTAACTGCTCTAAGGACTCCCAGGCCATGCAGATGGGCAGTGAAGTGGCACCAAGAGGAGAGAAAAGAAGGAGGTTTGTGTGCTGTTATCAATTCAAAAACCCATTGTAAAATCAGCATTTCCAAATGAGGCAGACAACTAACTGAACAGATCACTACCAAAGTTACAGTGAAATAAAACTGCATTCATATTGTATATGGCAAAAATACTGCCACACACTCCCAAGGTATCACTGTGCTCCATTTTCCTCACTGGAATGGTTTGGGTTGGAAGGACCTTAAAGATCATCCCATTTTGCCCCCCTGCCATGGGCAGGGACACCTTCCAGTAGACCAGGTTGCTCCAAGTCTTGTCCAACCCGGCCTTGAGCATCAAGCATCATTTACTTAAATCCTGAGCTGCAAGATTTTTTTTCCTGAACAATTAACACAGGGGCAATAGATGACAGGTCTGTCACAAGGTTTCCTGTATAGTACACAAACACATCAAAAATATCTTTAGGGAGGTATATATCACCAAAAAACATCTGCTAAATAACCCACATAGCAAAATAACTGACTTCAGCTATTGATAACATGATATTAAAAAGGCTTAAACTACAGCAATTGTACTTGATACAAGAAAAACAATTTAATTACTCTGCTCTTAATAAAGAACATCTGCACACTTCGCTGTCGTGACTGATATGAGCCTTTCAATTAAAGTGTTACTGCTTCTCCTCTCATTAAGATCAAGTTCACACTCTGCAGAACTGCCAGCTCTGTAAGATGCTTTACACAAGGGAGGAAACACAACATGAGAGGCCAACTGTTCAGAGAATAATGTCTTCACACTGCACTTTAGCTGTCCACAATAATTAAAAGAGCTTTGATGTGTATCTCACATTGGGGTGACTTGCTTTCACTCCTGCAGTTGTGTGAACAACTACATAGATATGAAAAGTGCAAGTCAGTTACGATCATTTAAAAATGTGTTAACTTCTGAAAGAAGTAGCCTGTGGATTATTTCTCACATGAAGTGTTGGGGTGTTGATGTTAAAAATTATAGCCTAGAGAGATCAGAACTCCAGCTGAAAGCATTTACTTGACTGGAAGATTTATCCTGGACTAAGCAGTAGTGACTCTAGACAAATACACAGTTTAAAACCTGCAATATAATACATTGAGTTACCATCCCTTCAACCCTGTCATCTGTGTTTTGACACCCTCTTCAGTAAACCATAGAAAGTCTCCTGAGAAATGCTTCAGCTCCCTGCCAATAGGCTGGTGGAAGTTGGAACCATTACCATCTGTTTACAGTACTCACCTGGGCTCGGGCACTGCTCAGGAGATGTCAGGGGTCCAGGATGGCTGGTAGGAGGCCACACCCCCCTGGCACATCACCTGCTGCATCTGGAGATGGCAGAGGAGCTCTGCCCAAGTTCTGGCACAGTAACACCAACCAGCCAAACACCAACTACACCCTAACATTTCAACTGCACTCAACACAGAAGAGCACACTAAGACTGTTCATACTCAGAGCAGTTATCAGACACTCAGCAATTCAGCTGAAATATTGTTACCTGGTAGTCAGAATTATGACACTGTAAATCTAAGATGGTTGGACATGGCTTGGGGCAGCCTGGGCTAGTGGAAGGTGTCCCTGCCCATGGCAGAGGTGTGGAATGATGGTTTTTAAGGTCCCTTCCAACCCAAACCATTCGGTGATTCCATACACTACAAATGTGTACTGTTTTGAAAGAAATACAGTGAAAAATACATTTTAAAACCAAAATTCTAATCCTAGAGGAGGTTTTAAACCAGGACCCCAGTAAGCAGAGCACAGCAGATCTGGAGATGCTGCTCCAAAGAGCTTGGAGCTTTAGTCCCTGGAATCTCTGTGCCTGCTGGAAACCGTGACAGGCATTAAATCTCATTTACATATTCCACTGGAAGATCACTGCAAGGTAATGTCAATACAAAAATGAGACACTTCTCAATGATCATGCAAATGATCAGGAAACTCATTAATCATCTTTTAAAGTCTAAGCAAAGTCTGTATACTTTAAGTGATTAAAAAATGAGCAAGAACTTGGTTTTGCAACACCTCTGAAATCAATTAGCTTGCAAGATTATGTCAATGATGAATATTGTTAATGTATTTATTCAGCATACAGATTATCCCTGTGTGTTTTTACGGTAAAATGACTATTAAAAGGAACCCAAACACTGTGAGAAATGTACTTGCATGTACCACAGGTTATTCTGAACATGGAAACCTGCAAAGAACTGGACCTGAAAAAGTATGGTGGCAGAGGCAGTTATGTCAAAGCAAATTACGACCACAGAGTCAAGGTATGGACAGGTTACAGGACCTGCCAGCTGACAGATGGCACGTTGGCACCAGGCTCAGAAACAGAAATCAGATCCATGAATCCTTATTCTGGCCATCGAGCTCTGGAACACCATGATGTCACAACAACACTGAACAAGCTTTTTTAAATAACAATTTTACACTGTACTGGCAGAGGAATTAAAAGAAAGAATCTATGAAAATTTAGCATTTTGAATTTATTGTCTTTTAGTTGTCCCTCCTGCCTGCACTACCTGTTGCCATTGTCTGCTCTCCTTATCTGTACTTTACCAGCCCTTTTTGGTTTAAGCAATAAGCAAAAGAGGCTGACACTGAAGAAGCAAATGCACAGACAGCAACACCTTAAAAACAGCCTGGAAAGCTTAAAAACAAAGAGGCATGAAAACCTAAACCCCTGCACTGGCAGCACAACTCTGCCCAGACAGGGCTTCTACAAATGTTTGTGGGCATCAGCATCGTCCTCAATTTATAAATTCTCTTTTAAGTTCTGTCTGCATCCAGATACAACCACAGGGGCATAATGATCTCAGCAAGCCTGGTTTAAAGGCAAGGTCCAGGCCAGCACTATTTTGGGTGAGGTCTGCAAAGGGCAAATGTTTTCCTGCTTGTGTAGAGTACCTGCTTTAATGAGGCAACACTACCAAATAGGGTCTGGTCAGGCTCTATAGCTCAAAGATTATTCCCTGACTAAATCAATGCTACAATGGTGTTAGCACCTTGATTAAACCACTGAAAACCATGCCCATCCTTTCACATCAGAGAAACACAACCCATCAACACACCAATCATCCATTATACACTGCATACAGGCTAAATACTGACAGTTTCAAGAGCTGTTAAAGAATAGAAAACAAAGGGAAAATAAAAGAGCAGTATCTGAGACATACTGAGGCATGCAGCCAGAGATCCTTACTGCTCTTTTACATCTTTAGGCCACATGGGCCCACGTCCTTGCTGTTGCAAACACGTTCTTGCTGCAGCCCTGGTGAACCCACTCCTCTCCAGAGCTGCTCCCTGCCAAGCACAACCACTAAGCCATTCTGTTCCTCAAGTGGCTCCTTTCTCCTTGGCTGCTCACTGGGCCAGGCTGGACAGGGCTTGGAGTAACCTGCTCTGGTGGAAGGTGTCCCTGCCCGTGGCAGGGGAGTGGAACGAGACGAGCTTTAAGGCCCCTTCCAACCCAAACCATCCTAGGATTTACTCTGTGCCAGTCTCCCTGCCCTAACTCATGCACATGGCTGGTTCTGCATTTCATTAGAAAGGGAGCCTGCAAAGCAGGGCAGGCTGGCCAGCCAAGAATGCAGGCAGGGCTGCAATCATCCTGATGAACGCTCTGGTGGTGGAGCCCTCAGTATTCCACTCCCCATCCAGGTTTCCCATTATCTCCTTGGAAGCCGTGTATTAACACAGTGTGACTCCAGCATGGGAACTGCCATGTTAATTTGCTCCTACCTATGCTGACAGCCCTCGGTGGCCCCATGCCAAATAACAGGCACAGATTAATATACTTTGTATCTGCTACGTTTTCCTGCCTGAGAAGGGATATGAAACCCTTCTACAGACTACATCCTGGGTCCTTAGCTTTCATTCACACCCAGAAATTTCTAGTCTAATAGAATTTTGACAAAGAAATTATTTTTAAAGAGAGAGTTTCTGCACCGTATGGACAAGTGTCTTGAGTAACGAAAGGCAAAATTATTTTACAAGCACCTATAACTCCTACAATCACACTGAGAAAACTCTGCTGATGTGTATGTTACGTGTATCGTGTACATGCATACATATTAATCTGAGTATTCCAAGGTTCACAATCATCACAATAACAGCTGATAAAATATTTGATAAAGAGGAATTCTCTTGAATGTATTAAAATACTTTTGAAAACAGCAAACCCACCAGATGTAATACAGGTACACAGCTGATAAATCCATGGCTTGAGCATAATTCAGGGCTTTTAGGATGTTCTCAAACCATTTCTAGGCACACCCCATGCCACAATTAATCAGTATTTTGCCAAAACACTGCAGCCTCATTCTTTGCTTTTCCACCCCACCTCTTTCCTTGTGAATAAGAACTGCACAATGAACGAGGGTCAGTGAACTCACCTGTGTTAAAAGCAACTGAGCTTCATTTTACTGGGCTAATTTTAATTTGCATCAGCCTTCAGACCCACTTTCCAGAGCAGCCACACGAAACTGCTGCTTTAAGCATGAGGGCAGTGAAGAGGCTCAAAAAAAGGGACCGAGCAAGAAACAAGAGGTTTGGTCCTTCTGGCAGCAACCCCAGCTGATGCCTCCCTGAGGTGCCCCAGCCCCGACAGCCCCTCGCTGCCATCCCAGCAGCTGCCCCAGCTCACTGGATTCCAAGTTCCAAGACGTACAAGAGAGAAACCCTTTCTCCCAGGCACTCAGGAATGTTTTTGATGCCCTGACTCAATTCAACCACGCACTGGGATCTTTGTATTTTGCCCAAGGTTTTTGCTTGTTTGTATTTCATGTTTTTAACTCAAGTTGCCTATCTTGGATTTTTGAAAGATCACTATCCTGCTTTTTTCCCCCAAAGCTTTTACTTCTATTTATGTCATTCTTTCTTTGAACAATGAAAGGAGGTATGCAAGAAGAGAGAACAAGTGGAAATGCTGCTCAAGAAAGAAAATAGTCACAGTCTTACAATGGCAATATTGAGACTGAGGCCATCTAAGTTGCCCCACCTGCTTCCTTTCAGATGCTCATTCTCACAGGGAGGAGAATGGGAACAGAGAACCAGCTCTCAGGAGATTTTTTTATTGCATTAATAATTCTAAAATTACCTCAAATAGCAAATTTGATGTATGTATTTCATGGGACGTAATAGCAATACTCTTCAGATGTTGTCTTCCAGAAATAAGAAGTGAATAAAAGCACTGAGAAAACAGCTTCTCTCTGTGGGACCCGAGAGGGAGAGGCAAGAAAACCCCAGACACCGGAGACTCAGTGCAACACTGAACCGCTGTATCTGATCTTGTCCCATCACAACAACACAGAAGGGTAAATAGATTATAGCTGTACAATCTGTTCTCTGAAAATTGCTGCCTTCCACAGCTTTTGTACTACCCTTTAGCAGCACGGTTTTTACAGGTCTGCTGCCACGAGACAACTGGGTCTCTTAAAGTTTCTTGGTTTTTTGCAGCAGGGAAATTCAGAAACAGACCTGAAAGCTGAAGAGGGCACAACAATCTCCAGAGGTCCTGGCCTCACCCACCAGCACAAAAGGATCCTCCCTGGGACAGCAACCACTCATCTTCCCTAAGAGGTGGATGTGACCTTTTCCTGCAACAAAGCAGATTCTGTACAGTCATTACTATGCTCCCAAATCATCACAAGTAAACCAACTGCAAATAAATGTCTTCGCAATCCTTCCTTTATTGAGAGTGTGCACCAAGCCATATTACGGTATTAAAATGTAACTTAAATTCATCAGTACACAGAGAGAAATACAACACTTTCTATTTTCAAAGGTGATCCTGCAGAAAGCTGCTGCTTGGAAAGCGACTTTCAGTAAATCCTCCTGTCAAAATTCAGAACTGAAGAGAACTTGTTTTTTTTTCAGAGTATAGTTCTGCACCAAGACACCAATAATTCCCTTCCAGTATAAAGATATTTTCTGTAATATTCCACACATGGAAGATGCCCTTGAATAGAAAAGGAAAGAGATCAGGCACAATGTCTGAGGCTCACTCTGCGTGCTAGGTGAGGTGAATCGCAGAAGATGCCTTGAAAAGAAAAATACATCATCCATGCAAAGGGAAAGAAGAGTCTGCCATGCCAGGAATTATGGAGCACAGTAAATCTGCCTGATAAACTCTTATCTTAAGTGTGGTTTGGACTTAAATAGCAAAGGGCAAAGACATTACACTGAAAACAAACCCCATGATTCCTAACATAAGATGGTTTTAGCAAATACAGACTGAGCTCAGCAAAGTACACAGAGATAGGCAACAAAACCATCAAACGATCTAGAAACACCTACACTGGCCTCTAGCAGAGAAAGCCCTGGGTGCTGCAGAGTATCCTACCCCCAGCTCAGGGCTCTTTACCCAGCCTCCTCCTGCCACAGAGCAGGGCCTTGCTCCCAATGCTGCAGCACTACCTCCAGATCTACAGGCATGATTTAACCAGGCTGCAACTTCTCAATTCGCTACTAACTTGCAAGGAATTTTTCCTTTATTGTTCCCAGATATCCTCTTCATTCTGACCTCAGGACACCAGGAGGATGCCAGTGTCTCCTTCCCCCCTATGTAAAGGCAAAGAGCAGGAAGCTGAAGAACAAACATCCCTCTGGTGCAGCAGCCTCAGTTCTGATTTAGAAGCCCTTTCCCACAGACACTTTTCCTTCACTGCACTAGGACAGCAGGTAATTTCTGCCTTCACAATAATTTAACAAACCCACTCTTTTTCCTGTTCTTCATCGATACAGAAAAAGACCCACTTCCAGCTCAAAGAAAGTACAGCTCCTGAGACAGCCAGGGCCGCTGGTGCATCTCACACCTCCTGCATTATCCCCCTCCTTCCCCTGCCATTCTTACCCCACGCTAACCCAGGGACACTCCTGCTCAGTCTCTATCTGGAGACGCCTCCCTCTGTCCCAGCCCTGGCCGCAGTTTCCCACACCCTGCTGGTTTCACAAAACCTCCTCCTGCACACTTAATGAGACGGGGGTTTGTACTGCAGCCCATTTCCCTTCCCCAGAATATTCCTATGAGCAACCAGCACACCACAAGGATTTCACCTGTGCATGTTTCAAAGCTCTCAGGAACGTGTTTCGCATTCCAGTTAAACAATTGCCCTTGTACGTCTTTCCTGTATGGCTAATTAATTGGTATAAAAGATAACGTGGCAGATTACAAAATCTCTGTGTGATGGTCTCACCATCACGTAGCTAGAGCTCCTGATGAATATCTCCTTTTTTCCTGGGATGTTTTAAGTAATAATAATACTTGGCACTTACATACTACTTTACATCTTGAAAGCACTGTACAAACATGTACCTAATTAATCTTCTGGATTTCTCCATGAAAAAAAAAATCTACAAGGAATTAATATTATTAATAAACATTACTCTCTTTATTTGTTAAATCCTGATGGCCTACCTGGCCCTGAGCATGAAAAAAAATATATCTGCCTCAAGGACTTCACAATCTAAATCATGAAGCATTTGCTGAAGAACTGCCAAAGGCCCTTTTTTACACTGACAGTGAAATTCAGCCCTCTCAAAAATTCAGATGAAATCAAAAAACCAAAGTCAAGTTTCTGACTGAAAAATCAAATAATTTCCACACTAATTAAAACCCAAACCTGGAAGTTTATAGTCAAAACAACAACAGCAGGACCACTATTGGGTGCCTTATTTCATGTGACATAAGACCGATCAAGAAACAAAGCAAATGCAAGAATTAAAAAAAAAAAAAATTAAAAAAATTCAAATCCAATCTGACTAACAGAGAAGAAAAAACTCACAGGCTGTTTATTTAAGTCCTGAACAATCAGGTGTTAAAATAGCCAAAGTTTTCTGACAGTTTCTTTTACAAGTTTGGTGATTGTTTTTATTTTTCTACCAAGTCCTGATACAACACTGAGGATGTTTTTTTAGCACTAACACATGACCTTCTCCTGGGTTTGAATGGGAAAAAAAGACTGCATCTTTCAGCAACCTTTAATGCAGTGTTGCTGCATGCACACTAAATTACACACCACGGCTCCAGGAATCCCTTGGAAACTCGAGTAAACAGTTCTCCAACCTGCAGGCATCAGAGGAGGTATTTATGTTTCAGAGTTAAAATCCAGACTCCGCATTTTGTTTGCTAAACCTTATAAAATAAACAGATTTGTGCTGCTCACAAAAGCAGCCTGAACTGTCAGACCTCTTCTCTGTGTGGGGATTGTAACAGCAGAGAAAAAAGGCTCCAATATCCTTCCTGCAAGAGCCAGCACTTCAGCCTCAGGTGCACTCAGGTGGGGAGCAGGGCTGGATGAGAGAGATCATTTACACACAGATGAGACACGGCACTGCATCAAAATGTGGAATTATCCCACTCCCAGGAAGTCACCGACTCACTGCTTTGGGCCACATCTCTGCAGCTGCTCAGCTGAACATCTCAGAACAGATTCCCAGAGTTCAGAGCTCGGCATGAACAAAATTAGGGGCTAAGTCCTAATAAAAAAATCCCACTTTATTACTGTTTGTCACCTTCTCATTTCGGCTTATATTCGAATCTTAACATGATTTCAACTGAAAACAAAACCAAAGACACAAAGTCCTTTGAATGGCGTCTAGGTGTGTATCACACACCCTTCCTGGGAGGTTTCACCATCCAGGAATGAGGTGGGATATTAATTCACAAACTGCAGTTTGTGCTGCTTCAATACGAATCCTTATCACTAGGACAAATGTATTACAACAAATCACTTTAAGCATCTAGTGTGAACATGGCCTTGGGAGAGTAAGAAAATAGAGAAAGGAAATTATTATTTTTACTAAGGAGGTCAAACAAGACCACAATAAACTCCAAAAGAATCTGAGTCACCATCCCTGGAGGTATCTAAAAGGTGTGTCGATGTGGCACTTGGGGACAGGGTTTAGAGATGGGCTTGGCAGTGTTACATAAATGGCTGGACTTGATCTTTAAGGTCTTTTCCAACCTACATGATTCTTCAACTCTATGACTATACACTGAAAACTTCCAAATCAGGTACAGTAACCCCCTAGAGCACAGAGACCTAAGATACACTGGCGTGTTTCAGCTGAAAGCAGGATTTCCTGGCACTTGTCACAATTTACCATCTCTTCCAAAAACCTATATACATTTTTTTCACCATTGTAAGAATGTTGAGACTAGTAACACTGAAATATCTTAAATTAATATTTCACAGTTATTGACCATTTCTTAGAGAAATTACTGAGCTTTTAGAATTATTCTGCTACTTCTGCTTCCAAAACACATATTGAAAACAAAACAGGACCGTCTAAAACACCAACTGAGCTTAAAACAGCAATTGTCATTCTCCTTCATATCACAGATTCACTTATGTGAAAACAACTGATAGGTTCCCAAAAGTAAAATAGCACTTAAGAAAATCAGGACAGCTCTTCTACGTAGAAAGTAATTTGATCTAAGTATGGACAACTATTGGGAAGAAAATGGTAGCTGTTTAATAAATATTTCTTTTAGATGAATGATTTCTTAGTTCTTTCCATTTTGTAGCTTGACTATGATGATTCACTACTAAAAATTTAATTTAAACATTGCTACTGGATTAATTTAAAAGAGCCGACCCTAGAATTACTTGTGAAGAGAATTAATACAAAAGTTCAAGGGACACCAATTCTTCTGCTGGGTGTGAATCATCACACAAGCTGAGCTAAACAGAAAACAAGCCTTTGATCTCAGCTAAACCAGCTTGGCCTCAGACATGGAATTTCCTTGAGAAAAAACTTCCCCTTGTAGCACCGAGTTCAATGGAGCGCTGAGATCCAGGAAGCCGATGCCATTATGTTCTTCTGTGATCTACAGAGAGGGTTTTGCTGGCACTATTTTAATTACTGAAACTTGGAAGCCATAGAGAATTTTCTGTGGAAGGTGCTGAAGAGGAAAAAAATTCCTCTCCTCCCATAGCCTAGGAAGGAGAATGTAGAAGACAGAGGCCTCTCCTCCCCAGAAGAGACTTAGTTAGAAATTAAACCCACAGTGAACTGGCACAGCTTCAGGTTTGTCACTTGATCAGTGACCTCCCAAAGGACACAGCAGGTGGGGGGGTTGGCAGCTCTCTCTCCTGCTCCTGCAGTTGCATTTCCCACATTGCTTGGCTGCAGTTCCACAATGCCAGTGCAATGCCTTGCCAGCTACAAGGAAGCTCAGTAGCTTCACAGCTTCATCAGAAGGCAGATAATCTTCCTCTCTTAACCCACTGTGGTGCTTAAATCAGACACTAAGCTGATGCCATGGTATAACTCCATGGAAAGGGTGAAGCAAAAGAATTTTCTTTTCCAGAAAGGGTACTAAACCCCCTCCCTCTATTCCAGACTGCAGGGAAAAACCAGTGTTTCCCATCCTGTGGGATGCACCAACCTTACAGTTCCAGTTCCATGGAGATCTGGATATATTCTACTGCAGCAGAGGATTCACATCTTCATTATACCAACCCCTTCTGTTCACTACATCTTAACACAGCACTAAATATCTAGAGTCCTGAACTCTTTCTTGTGTTCTTAATCCAGGTCAATACAACAGACCTTGGTTTAGGGGTACGAAGCCTTCCTAAGTCTTATAATACTCTGCCTGAAAACTGAAATGGAAACCTCAGCCAGCACAGACTAAATCTGCACTGAAAATGAATGTCTGGCAGCAAGGTGGGCTGCACACTTTTCTCCTTCTTAGTACTCTCCTCTCTAACTACAATTGCAGAGCAGTAATTGATACTTCAAAATTACCCATTTCCTTCACTGTGGCTTTTAACATCACTAATGCCTCCTCCCTCTTGACACAGTGCAGGGAGAATGACAGAAGGACTGGAGAGGTTTGGGGTTTGAGAAGGGGAAAAGTGGAGGTGGCATCACAAAACCCTACAGGTGTTCATGACCCTTGTAAGGTCCTGTCCCCAGTGACACTGAGCTCCACAGGAGTGGAGTCACACAAAAGCCATGCAGACTGAACAACCACACCTGTTCGGAAGGATCCATTTCTCTACAGACTCATGACATGACTCAGGCAGGTCCACACAGGAGGAAAACAAACCTTCTGATGGAAGGGTTAACACGGTTCAACAGAAGGATGTTGACAGACATCAACTTGGAACCTGCAGTCTCAGTCAAGGCCTGGCTTTCCTCTTTTTTACACAAAATAACAGGAAGAGAGAGAATCAGATTCTGATTCTTTAAATTTAGTATGCAATACATCTACTTTGATATAGACTCAGGTTTTTATTTCCCCAAACAATAATACTTTAAAACATCCCAGCTACACCAAGAAGATACATAGGCACAAACTGCTCATAACTTTCAGTTCTTCCTGACTCTGTTCTCTTGATATGGTTTGTTTCTCCTAACTCATTATTTCAGATCTAAAATAGTGTTGGAAACCCTTCTGCACATAGCAGGCATCCTTTGCCACATCTGTAAAGCACAAAACATTTTAAATACTGTACTAATAACACACAGTTTTTCTAAACACTAAGCAATCCTCAGGTTCAGAAGAGGAGGTTTGATCGAGCAAGTAGGCAGATGAGCAAGCAAAGCCCTCTGGGTCTAAAAGGCTTTGAACTTGGTTTCTTAAGTCCTACCATTTTCCTGCATATAGACTATGTAGACTATACAGAAACATTTAGACCTAAGGCCAGTGTGGCTACAGGAACCCAAAATGTGGGCTGGCACCACAGCTTCACCCAGAGCTGCAGTTCCATACAGAATACACAAACTGCCTTTCCAAGGCAGTTCTGGGAAGGGAAGCAAAGGATCTTTCTATTGCTGCTATATTTGGCACCACTATCACATTCAAAGAAATAACAAAGGACATGGCAGTGCCATTTTCTGTGCAGCAAGCCTACCTCTCCCAGACATTTTCCAAGTATTAATATGTGCCCTTGGGAGTATGGATACAGGCACATAAAAATATAACTCTCATGACACTAAGAAATAAACCAAAAAAAGGCTCCCAGCTTTTATTTAGTGCATAAGACACATTACTTGAGGGTATATTTTGGAGACAGAGCTAAGAAAATAGCTCATTCATTATTTAAATTGGGGAATGGACTCAGAAAGGTTTTATTAATGTTCAAAGAAGTAAAAAGCCAGAATCTCCTTATGCAGCGTATATCTGTCTAAATCCTGTTTACAGCACCGATATTTGACAACACTGTTGAAGTTCTAAATTATTTCTATAGTGTGACAGTACTTTGGGCAATTTTTTTTCTGCTTTTTTTCCTCCCTTTATGTATTAAAAACAATCATGAAAATATCCTTCCAAGGTCACTTTACCCAATTCCTCATATAAGATAAAATGACAAGTCCATAAATCATTATAACAGTGAAGTATTGTAAAGTATATCTAGAGTTCAGTACCACAACCTGCAGTGAATCATCTTCAATCAATTAACAGATTACCTTAATTCAACAAAATCCAATACCTGCATTTCCCTGATTAATACCTTTTATACATCTAAAGTTCTGGTAATTATATATGGAAATTAAAGATGGATTGTACAGTTATGGATGCAGAATGCGAGGGCCTGTGAGACTGGTGGAGATCTCCCTTAAACAGATAACTGCAACAGCCAGGGCTGTGCATGTTATTCACAAAATTAGGGTGCCTGGATTTACTGTGGCCTAAATGCTGTCAGCTTAGAAGGTTTGATATCAAGATTTCTAACATACACAGAGTGGCACATCCTAACAGGCACACTGGTTTCTGGCTGGGATGGGCCATTCCAGTGCTAAAGTCCTTATACTCTTGTTAACCTGCCCAAAAGTCCAACAGGATTAGGTGGGAGGCACCACCACACAGGGACTTGTGAAAACCCTCCAATTCAACCCAAAGGGGAGCTGCCTCCACCAACCCAGGAGAGATGATGGGTCTGAAAAACTGACCACTTGCACACAACTTGGAATTGGAAAGAGCTGTGGCCTCCAGCTGAAGTGGCTGCTTTAGAGCCCTTTAGAGCCAGTTCTCTGCCAGACCCTTCTAATAGCTAAAGATGGACCTGATCTCTGCCAGGAAAGGAAGCAAATTCCCCAAGGAAACGCTGATTAGCCCAGCCTGGAGATGGCACAACAGGAGCTGAAAGCACTGCAAGTGTTTGGGGCAGGAGAGCCAGAAGCAAGGTGAGCACATGGAGTGGAAACTCCAGGAAGCAGGAGGGGAGCCCTTGGAGGTGCCTGTGCCAGAGGATGGAGGCAGCACACACAGGGGTGAGCCTGTCTTTGTCCTGCATCAACAAAGTCCTTGACTTGTGCTCTTCTAAAACTGACAAGAGGGTTTCTTCCTGTGGACTGTGATTAAATCCTACTACACTGAGATTCAGGAAAACGCCAACTGCAGGCAGATAATGATCCAGCAGACTACAAATGATAGTTCTGCCTGACACTGGGCAGTGCTGGGCAGCAGTTGGGAGCCACAATCCTGGGAAAAGACTGCTATGATGGCAGTACTATGTGAAAATGCTGGGGCCAGTTTTAAACTTGCTTGTACAACCAGTCATTTTGCTTTGGCAGTGCAGAGGTCAGAACAGCTGCAGTGGGCAGAGATTCACACTGGGTTACCCACGTCAATGGGCAGCAATCAAACACTTATCCTGAGCTGAAGTTCATCTGCCAGTGTTCAAGATACCCTCCCTCACACAGGTTTCCTTCAGTGCACCCAGTGCAGCAATCACCTGAGGCAGGGTAGGCATATTTTTAGGTATCTGTGACTTGCAGCCGTACATTTAACTGGTAAAAACATAATTATTTTAAACTATACATCAAAACACACAAGAATTACACAGAATCACAGAATATGCTGGTTTGGAAGGGACCAACAAGGATCATCAAGTCCAAACCTCAGCCCTGCACAGGACCATCCCCCAAGGGTCACACCATGTGCCTGAGAGAATCATCCCAATGTTTCTGGAGCTCTGGCAGCCTTGGGGCTGTGCCCACCACCCTCTGGGGGAAGGACCTTGTTCAAATACCCAGCCTAACCCTGCCCTGACACTTCAGGCCATTCCCTGGCTGCTGTCACTGCCCACCACAGAACTGCTGTACAATGAACACTTGGATGGCTAAACAGAACTGGGAAAGCTCCACTCAGTGCACCTCAGGTATTCTACTGCAAAAACCCTTCAGTGTCATTAAGATTCAGAATAGAGGCCAACTTTAGGATAACATTAATATGTACAGGAGCTCAAATTCACCATAAAAAACCAAACCAGAGATTCAGACAACAAACTTGGGTTTACCTCTGAAGTTAAGGAGAAGGACGAAACCAAGGTTAGACAGTGTACTACAGAAATTATTTTCTTCATTCTCACACATGCAAATATTTTTCTTGGGCAAATAACTAACTGCCTTTCAAGTAAACACAGTCTTCTAAAATAAACAGAATTTTTGTAATGGATTAGACTTTCAGATTTTGTATGTTTTCCTACCCCAATGAAACTGACATTAACAAGGCAATGTACTATCAAAGTAGCTATACCAATATTAATAACATGAAAATAAAAAGGAAATTTAACATTCTAAAGTCTTAGAATTATCTAATCGGTAACAAAAATTCTATTATCCTGCTTTAATTAGGATATTACATACTCATTTTCCTTGAATGCTCACAATCATAATTACTGCATGGGCGGGTGAGCCCTGGAATGACTTTTAATAGAACTTAGCATGTGTATTAGTTCCCCACAGGCAACAGCATATTAATAAAAAAGCCACCTTCCATCATCAGGAAAAGAAAAGTTGAGATAGAAGCTACTGTGACAAGAAAAAAAAAAGAAGAAAAAAAAATAAGGCAAATCTGAAGACAGAATTTAAATCTAATTCTTTTTACTAAGCCCCTTGGGAGTATCACCATCACCAACCTTTTCTAATTGAGCTACCAAAGTGTCTAAACTCCACTGCTGCAAATACTGCTCAGATGACAGGCTCAAGTCCTTTGAGCCACTCCTTGTGCTTTGAAATACATAATTTTTTTCAATTTGTGAGGAGCTTTACCCACTTACAAGCAGAGATAACTGTATGCCAGTTGGTGCTGCTGGTAAAATATGACATCAGGTTCTTTAACACCTGCAAAGTGAGGGTGCCAGGATCTTACAGGAATATTTTATACCTTCAAGTCTTCTGTCAAAAAAGCTGCCAAGAGGAGTGGGTGATTAAACAGCCATTATTCACATTATTACTATTTTCAAGGAAAGCTAGCAAGAATTACAGTACTAAACCCCTCGGTGGTATATGAAATAAAGTGCTATCATTATACACATAGAGATATAGCAGTAAGTCAATTACATATCAAATAATAAATATATTTATACAGCTATGGAAGCGCAAAGATGTAAACAGTGTGAGTGAAAGTGTCCCAGCTCAGCCCCAGACAAGGAATTCTGCTGCCTTCACAGGCACAGGAGCAGCAGCCACGACCTCCCTCGTCCCCGAGCTGGCTGCCGAGGGATGCAGGGAAACACAAAGCCAGTGCAGGGCTCTCTTTCCTCCCTGGATTCCCTCTGGGTTTCAAAGGAACGCTGCACACAGATACAAAAGATGATGTTTTTTAAAAGCCTGTCAGGAATGCAGAGTGTAAGATGCAGGCAGGCTACAGATGCAGCAGAATAAGCCATCCAAGGTTTCTGTCGCGTTGACATCTGCCTAGTTGTGCCCCCTCTCCTACTCTTGGTTCTGTCAGCTCACTGAGAGCGTGCCGAGCTGTGCACTCCAGATGTGTCAGATTTTCCTGCTTACTGCTGCTCTCTGAAGGCACATCTTATTCCCTGGGTCTGTCTAACAACAGATTTAAGACTTACCCATCACCCTTTTACTTTCCTTTAGAGGTTCTTTAGGGAGCTTGGATATTTAACTCTCTGGATCCCAGTTTTAAAAATCATGAAGTACAGCTTATCCCTAGATTTATTCCCACATTAAAGACAAATATCTATATTTAAAAATCTAGTTGTTAGAACATAAAAATACTCAACAAGCATATGAAACAACCTTGACTTTACATATTGCAGTAGCAAACACTTCATATGGGACACAGGAACTCTGTAATACATTCACTGTCTCCAATCCAGAGGAGGCACCAAGATGATGAGAGGGATGGAGCACCTCTCCTGTGAGGAAGGCTGAGAGAATGGGGATTGTTCAGCCTGGAGAAGAGAAGGCTTTGGGGGTGACCTGATTGTGGCCCTTCAGTCCCTGAAGGGACCTTCCAAGGAAGATGGAGAGAAACTATTTACAGGGACCTGCAGTGACAGGCCAAGGGAGAATGGTCTCACACCGACAGGACAGGGTTAGATGACATGTTAGAAATCCTTCCCTGTGAGGGTGGGCAGGCCCTGGCACAGGGTGCCCAGAGAAGCTGTGGCTGCCCCATCCCTGGAAGTGTCCCAGGCCAGGTTGGACAAGGCTTGGAGCAGCCTGGGTTGGTGGAAGGTGTCCCTGCTCATGGCACAGGTTGGACAAAGGTGGTCTTTAAGGATCCTTCCAACCCTAATCATGCTATGACTACATGACTCATTTCATCTATGAGCCCACAAACATTTCTCAGGCAGTTAAGCTGAAAATGAGTTAGCACCTTCAGCAAAACTGACTGGGTGAATATGACCAATTACTTGGGGAGAGTAACTTTTGGGCCACAATATGCAATGACAATCTTAAAATCCTGCACCATCTCACTTTCATTTAGCTAAGTAAGTGGATTTATTGTTTTCAAACTTTAAGGAGCATCACATACTCTGCAAAGGTTCTAAAGACCCAGGCAACCAGCAAGAAGGATGCTCCAGAATGCGTCATGCAAGGACATTTGGGGAAAAAAACAAAGGTGTGTTTTTCCAAGTGTACCTAATGTTTCTGCCTAGAATCTTCCTTTAAGACTGTGGAATAGCCCTCTTAATAGAGCAGCATAAGGACTGTTTCCCTAAAACAAATACATGCTGTTGTCTAAACAACCACAATTATGAGCCCTGTTCAGTGATTTTCTCTCCTCCAGTCCCTGTTCCATCCTGTCTGCCAGATAAGGATCATCTTTACTTGTTTATCCAGTATTCTTTCTTTCGTAGTTGAATAGTAGATAAAGCAAAAATATCATCACAATTCCTAGACTGGAGACAGATCCGTAAATTCAACTTCTGATTCTTCCACATTTTTAATTAACCAATTTTCATTAACCAATTGCTTTCTTTCAAATGCTCTTGCCTGAAAGAAGACAAAAAAAAGGGGGAAGGGGAGGGGAAGGAGTGCTCTACTTCTCCTTTTCCTCTGCTAATGTAGCAATTTTGTAAGATATTCACTTAATTTAGGGTAAGACAGCACAAACAGCCATTCGGTTCTTTACCTGTCCATGGTCAGTGAAGTATTTCACAGTGGAATCCATGAGGGCTCTGTGTGCCCCTCAAAGTTCTGCCCTGGTTGCACTGTCTACATTTGATATTGCCTCACCT
Source organism: Anabacerthia variegaticeps (assembly GCA_035583185.1). Taxonomy (NCBI): domain Eukaryota; kingdom Metazoa; phylum Chordata; class Aves; order Passeriformes; family Furnariidae; genus Anabacerthia; species Anabacerthia variegaticeps. The sequence goes on along the minus strand of JAWWEW010000002.1, from coordinate 3,233,964 downwards.
CCAGGAACTCCCCATGCAAAAGAGACTCAAGTTCTGGGCTGCACAAAACTCATGGAGTCAGGAGAAGAGCTGGCTGATTTGGTGGAGGTGCCCCCTGGCAGCCAAACGCAGTCCTGGTTCCATTTGAAACACTCCATTTGTGCTGAACTTTTATGCTCAGCTTAGGTTGGATTTTTTCCCAGCAAGTCAGAAAGGTCAACTCTGACACACTCTGTAGGAAACATTTGAATGCTTGACATAGAAATTCTTCTAAATGCAATAATAAGAAGTTCAAAACCATCAAACCAAGATGGACTTTGTAGGCTGGTTTCAAACAAAACATATTTATATTTACTTAAAGACACTTGTTTCCCTTTTTCTTCCTTATCTGAAGAACATGGCAATATTAATTATAGACAACCAAAACAAGTTTTTTTTGGACTTGAATTGCAAAACTGAATAGAAAATTTGCAAAACACTATTTAGAGCACTATCAGGTAGTGATACCAGCCAGGGATCTACACGTGTAAGCAAAGCTATTTACAGGGGAAGCTGACTGCCAGATAAACAGTAGAATTAGAACTGAACTAAACTTGGCTAAGCTTTTGTGCTGACAGTCCTTCTAAATCTGCACAGTCTCTTCACATGTGATCTCTCAAAAAACCTCCAAATTCATTTTGTGTTTCCCTTAATTGTAAAAGGCCAAAAGAGAGACTTTTTCCCTAACCTGTGATCCATTCAAGGAGAACATTGTTCTTTGCTTTACTGAAATAAAGGAAACAGGCCCAAAGCACTGCTTGTTGCTTGCAGGATGGTAACAATGCCATCATGTAGAGTATGATGTTCTTAGAGAAACAGATGCATGAAAAGCAGTGTGACCAGCAGGTTGAGGGAGGGGATTCTCCCCCACTGTTCCATGCAGGTGAGACCCCACCTGCAGAGCTGCCTCAGGCTCTGGGGTCCAACATCAGAAGGATGTGGAGCTGCTGGAGCAAGTCCAGAGGAGGCCCCGGAGATGCTGCAGGGCTGGAGTCCCTCTGCTCTTGAGCCAGGCTGGGAGAGCTGGGGGGGTTCACCTGGAGAAGAGAAGGCTCCAGGGTGACCTGAAAGCCCCCTGCAGTGCCTAAAGGGGCTCCAAGAGAGCTGGAGAGGGACTGGGGACAAGGCATGGAGGGACAGGACAAGGGGGAATGACCTCACACCAACAGAAGGCAGGGTTAGGTGGGATATCGAGAAGAAATTCCTCCCTGTGAGGGTGGGCAGGCCCTGGCACAGGGTGCCCAGAGAAGCTGTGGCTGCCCCATCCCTGGAAGTGTCCAAGGCCAGGTTGGATGAGGCTTGGAGTAACCTCGGCTAGTGGAAGGTGTCCCTGCCCATGGCAGGGGGTTGGAACAAGATGAGCTTTAAGGTCCCTGCCAACCCAAACCATTCCATGATTCTATATCCTTATAGTTCTGTAGCAGGTAGCCAATAAGATGAAAGTTATTAATAAAAGCCTGTAAATCAATTTTTCATAGGAACTGCAAATCTAGTTGAGAATTATATAGAGCAGAAATAAATTCCCTGTTCCTCACTTTCCCAACAGACTCCATACCTCACATTTTTCGCTGTACTTGTGAGTTATAATTCTGGAATGCCAGAATACTCCTCTACCACATTACAAGAGCCTTGCAGTCTTAGGTACTGTTTAGTTAGATGCAGATTAGTTTACATGGGGGTAATTTATCATTTAATTACTCAGTAATAATTGGAAAAAGATCAAATTATTTCTCCCTTTATAGATCAGATAATTAATGGTTATTTCTACGATAATTTGTCAAGGCACAGCTGGAAGAATTAGACAACTATTCAGCTAAAGTGCACATAATCATTTTAGCATTAACATAATCTGAGCCACACAACTATTTTTTCAATTACTTACAGCTCTAAGAGCCCTTACCTCCTCCTCCATCTACAAGGACCAAAGTGAGGACATGTTTTTTAAGCTGTCCCAGCAGACACCTGGAGGTGCAGTTTAGCAAGATAGAAAATAGGTAAAACTAATGCTGTAATAGTGATATGTCATTTCATTTGAAAACTAAAGCTGCACTTCTGCAAGTGCCAGAAAGGGAAGGGCAAACTGCAGGACTGGTGAGCTGAGCTGATTCAAGTGCACCTCAGACTGCAACCTGTGATCAGTAGAGCCTGCCCAGCAGGAGGGTTTGTCTTTTACCACATGTATGTCTTGATAAAAAAAGCTTTCTGACTATTCATCTTTGTAACAAATGTATTTGGCACAAAGATCAATTCTATGAGTCCTTCCCTTGGCTCATTTTATCTTAATTTTTTTAGTTTTTAACTGCATTGTCTACTTAGCAGAACAGATTTAAAAAGAGGGGTCCATTCATTTTCCCTCCTGAGCCAAAACCAAATGTATTCAGACAACAGAAAGTTACCTTCAGGTTAAAAAAACAAAAAAAAAAGACAATAACAGACTCAAACACAAACTGAATGCATGATTCCAGCCTAGTCACAGAACCCCAAATAAACTGAGCTCAGTTCTGGCCAGGCCACAACCACATGGTTTAAGTCTTATTGCCAAATCTACTGTGGCAGTTCTCTACATATACGTTTAATGCAGGGCTTTTATACAGACACGTTCAACTACCTTGGCAAATACTTTCTAAAAAGTTCACGCTGTTTCTCATGTTACAAGATTTACAGATTGACAGTGTGCCATTAGGAACAGAGGGAAAAGGCTGCATATCCAAAAGAAGCTTCACAGTAGTGAATTTACAGCACCAAAGCCAGGGCTTTGAACTTGCAGAGGTTCCAGTAAAGTCCTGCAAAAGATGAGCCTTTGGATTTCTAAGTTTATCCTGAAACAGGCCAGGTGTGGCCACGAGGTGAATTCATGCTCCACTTAAATATATTATTTACAGCCTTTTACTACTGTAAGCAGTGAGATGTGGAACTCACCAAGAACTTCATCATCTTTAACTCCATTCCAGTAATAAACTTCTCTTCTACCTTTGTCTTTTTTCAGTCTTTACTAAAAAGCATGCAACAAATATGACGAAGAGTTTGTATGTGAGAATTAGACAATGCCCAAGAAAAATCTGGATAAAAATCTGCTTTTTCACTTTTACAGAGACCCAGACAAATGGTTGTAATTTCACCTTCAAAATGAGTATCCTACTTTTAAAAAGGGAAGAGTTATAATAATGTAATTTTTTCTGGGTTGAAAGCACTTCATACTGGCTCAATATTAGTACAAATCTGGCAACCGTACCTTAAATCCATAGATCTCCTACACTCCTGTCTATTTATAATACCATTAATTAGGAATACAACAGGTCACTTGTACTTCTAAAATGCGTAAAAACCCACAACTGTCCAGCAAAAACCCCCTTACATTATGCAATTCCTTGGGCCCCTCACGCATGAAGGCATTTTATCAAAACAACAATATTACTACATTGCTTTTTCATATACACTACAGAAGAAACTTATATATGTTTATCTGAGTTTTTATATCTACAAACCCCAGCATCTTCTAGTCAGAGAAATTTCAAAGAAACTGAATGAGAGAAGATGGGCACTGGGTTGTACCAGTCATTCATCTTGTAAACAAAAAAGATCACTATAAGAATAATATTTAATTCCTTCCTTGGGCCCCAGCTCAAGGATAAATTCTCATTCAGAGTAGAGTGTGGACCATTAAAAGAAATAAGGCTGAGAGGGAAAAAAAAAAATCTGTTGAACAGATTTGTGTTCACTCTAGAATAATGCAAAAGCTGGTAAAGAAAAAGCAAATCCATTAACCAGGCTTTTAAATAACACTAACCTTGCTCATGTGTGACTGGAAAACAGCAACTCCAAACAGCAGCACAAACAATACCTGCCACTGGAGGGAAGGCAGAGAAAGCAGCTGGGCCATCTCAAAACTTGATGTGATCTTGAAAGCACACAGAGCTTTAAAATAATTTCTGCAGAGAACAATAATCCAAATCCAGAAGTGTTTGAAGAAGCCCCACCAATTTCACCAAACATACAGTTCTGAACAAGTTCAGCAAGGTAAGGCAGCGTTCAAGGCAAAGTTTTAGCTCAAGATCAAAGATCAGCTGAGGACACGAGCAGCATCCAACACTGCCACAGGCAACTCTCAGATCCTGGTGTTTGGTTGAATGTCATAAGAACACGAGGCTGCCCTGTCAGTGCTCAGGCAAACAGGAGTAATGAACTGGATCTCACCATGGACCAAAGCAGGAGAAACAGGGTGTGGATCAACACCCTGAATCAAGAGGTTATGCAGCTGCTGAATTCTGGAGATAAAATCACAGCTGGAAGTGAGCACGGGGTTCTGTGAAGGCAACTGCTTAATGTGGCCATGGGAAAGGCTGCCACAGTCTCCGTGGGCAAACAGGCACTGGTCACACTCACAAGGAAAAAGATTTCCCCAGGTGGTGTTGGTCCCTTACCCTGGATGAGCATGTCAAACAGTCCCACACAAAGAGGATCACTGGAAGGTAAGCAGAGGAAGGGAAGTAGGACCTTCATCTTTCAGCTGTAGAGCTACTAAATTGCCTCATATCAGCTATGAAAATAAAGCCTGGAAATGGAACAGATGAGAAGGGGAAATATCCCTTATATGACACCAAAATCTCTTAATATGTATGTAAAATACCAATTAAATGAATTTGAGAAGGAAGAACCCAAACTGGACAGAGTACAAAGGAAAAAAATGTAAAAATGGTAAAATACACTATACAATGTATTGCTGAAGCTACAAGAGGAGACTGACATATTTAGCTTGATAAATCAAAGACTATAGGAGACATAAATGCTTAGACTAATACTTGGATTAAATTATAAAAGACAGCAACATTGCAAAAGCAATAATAGGTATCTCATAATTTAACCTGAAATCTGAAAGATTACTGAATAACAGGCATGAAAGGTTTTTACAAATCAATTTGCTTAAAAGTTAAAAAGACAAACCTCTGCTTTTAGAAGAATGAATTGCTCAGATGCAACGTGGAAGTACCAAACCCCATGGCCTGTGCTGTACAGGAACCCAACACACACATCCCTTCTCCATTCCTGAACTCATCCTACGCTCTGCTGGTAAAACAAGTGCAAGGCTGTATAAAATTACAAACAGAACAGGAGCCAACTCACAGACCTTTGCAACAGACATTTTCCAGGGACTACTAAAACTTGCAGAATACATTGTAAAAGTTCCTGCTATCTACTGAAGCAGCTATTAGTTCTCTATAGACAAAGATCTGAACGACCTGTTTGTGACCTCAACAGTTTAGGGAGGTTTTCCCCCTCTCTTTCTGCTTTTTCCTTTGGTTTGGTTCCTTTCTCTCCCTCCACTGTTACTCAGCATACTGAGCGTTTGGAATGTGATTATCATTCCACAGTGAAGGCTGCAAACCTTACCCACTCAGTGAGATCCACTGCTGCTCCTCTCCTTGCTGAACACCTTCTCTGTGCACTCGGGGCAGGGGAGGACAGATACCCCTTCCACAAGCTCAGCATCCAATTACCAAGAAGAACAAGGACCGGAGCCCAGGCTTCTCTCCAACACATTCATCTCCTCTGGAGATAACAGCACTTGCAGGAAAAGCAGGAAGGGAAAATACAGAGCTCTGAAGCAGTTTCTTTTTACAAAGGAGAGTTGGATTTTCCTTCAGGTTGTGAACTTCAAGGCTCAGTTTATCTTTTGCAAATGAGGGTATTCTGCAGTAGAACTGCAGACCTGGTGTGCTGTAGAGCATGTTAAATTCTTTCGTGAACTGAGCTATACAAATATAAAACTTTTCCATCAGCAAGGTAGTCCTGTATATTTTTGGCATTTTTGGTTGAAGCCATGAGATTTAGGAGAGGAGTATGAGCACAGAAACACTGAAGATTCACCAACGCCATGTCCTAAAAAAACTTAACTAATAGACGTGGAGGTAACTCCATAGCATCTCTAAAATTTAAAAAGAAAAAAATAATTTACACAAGTGAAACTGAATCCAAGTCTATTTTACCTGCTATGACTGAATACAAAGAAATTACTTATTTTTGTAAGACAAGTCTTCAGCAATTGCTGAGCAATACTAGAGAGCTCACTCTCACAAGTATATACCTAATTCTTTAAAAGATATTTAAGCATCATATGATACACAGTTAATGAGATTGTTTTTCCAAAGGGAAACTTCTCAAACTTTATTTAGCTCGCAAATCTCCTTTCTTTTTTAATAAAAGTAGGAGCCAATGAATCAAGAAATTCAGCGCTCACTTGTAAACTTCTTTTGTGGTTCTTTTCATCATAAAAGGAGAGCAAAATCCCAGCGTTCACACATTAATTTTGTGGGGGTTAGAGGTTCGTACCAAAGCCATGCAAATCCTCGAGACCCTTATCAACACAGCCAAGGCATTCAGAAGGGTGGTCTCATCAAGGACACCAGCCAGATAATGGACTTCACGGGCTGGTCAAGCAGACCTGGTGCTTCATGTGAGCCCTATTTGACCCCAACCCTGTCAGAGCTTGGCCATTCAACAGCTACAGCAGGGCCCAGCCGATGTGCAGTTCTGCATGGCTGCCCTTCCCTCCCTGTCTCATACTCCATGTGAAATACGAAGCCCTGACTCCGTCCTTTTGGCAACACCATGAGGGAAGTTAGGCTCGACACAAAGTGTGTGGATCTGCTTGTTGTAACACAATTGGCATCCTTTTGGGAGGTAAAAGTGGATCTAGCACAGAATTTATGAATGATATGATAATCTGATCAACACAAAATTTTCATCTCAGACACCTCCTCTTCCCAAAGCTGAAAATAACAATTACACATCATTCGAGTGAAACTGTCCTCAAACTGTAGGAGCCTGACAGGAAATGAGTATTTTCCAGTCAACAAAGAACAGATGGGTGCCTCATTCCCAGCTACTGAAAATGTGCCTTCACAGAAATATTAAGGAGTTATTTGGATCCTTTTAAATTCCTAACTGATTTTTCTTGTATCATTTTTGGTACGCTGTAAAAGCTTATCTGTTTGTCCATGTCTGAACTTGCTGAAAGCATCACGGAATAGAATGGTTCCCGCCCCTGCAGTAAGACCTCCACATTTCAGTAATCCTTTTCAAATCCATAGTCAGGAGTGACTAATTCTGTGGGACTCAGCACTGAACTGCAAAACCCATCATTTTTCTGAATCTGAAGCAACACTATCACCTGGGAACACCATCTGTGGAGCCAGTTAGCTGACAAATTTCTTTTTCATTATAATAACCCATCATTAAATGAGAGATGGAATATCTCATCTAGTACTTTGTATCCAAAATGCAGAGCTAACCAGATGCCCCCTCATCCTGCCAAAGTTAAATACTCATTTTTCTCCTTGCTAAATCACAGCAACAAACTTGAGCATTGTCAAAGGTTTACCTTTCTCATACTAACTGAAGTGAAAGAATCAGAGGCTGAATCCTAATAAAATATTTGTTAATTTATTTCCACTTGCAGGGTAACTTCTACTTAACTTAAAATAAAGCTGTTCTCACAGATACCTTAAGGGTTTCATCCGCACAGGATTTACAAAGCTAAAAATTAAGATGAACATCCCTCCTTTTGTGCCCGTCCGAAGGAGAATTGCCGTTTGGGAATTTTAGGGAGAATGCTTCCCTTTAACATATTTGGTGAATCCTGTTTCTAGACACCGAAAAATTTCTTAGTTTATTGATTTCATAACCGAGAGCTCAGGAAGATTACCAAGTTCATTAAGCTCACATACTTTCCATGTATTAATTAGGTTTTCCACTTGGTTTGAGGATTTAAAACACGAGCATGTTCCACGGCAAAAACACAGTGTCAAATTAGTATGTTTAAGATTCGCAGTCAGTAGCAATTACAGGATAGGAGCACTAACAACATCTTTATTAATATATTAATGTAATCTGATCCGTTAATGCATTTTGATGGAAAACTATCAAAGGCCTGAACAGAATTCATGTGGTTTTCAAATACAGCCTCAAGCTCACTTTGAAATTTGAATAAAGATCTTGCAGGAGGCTTCCTGGACTGACAGAACATTATTTTTTTCTTTTATGGCCACGTTCAGGGGGTTGTTTGGTTCCCAGACCAGCTGTGGCTGAGGCTGGAAGGGGGCTCTGGAGATGCCCCAGCCCAAGGCTCTGCTCACAGCAGGGTCATACAGAAGGGGATGCTGAGGACCATTTCCAGGGCCATAGTGCACACCTCCAGAGACCATGGGAACTCGGCAGCCTCTGGGGGCAAAACGTCCCAGTGCCTGTGACCCCTACGAAAAGGTTTGTTCTGAGGTTCCCAAGTTTGTCTGTACTTCAATTCATCTGCCTCTTTTAAAAATTTCTGCACAATTTGTTTCATATCCTATGGCTGATTTTCAATGCAAAAAGACACACTTGGCCAAAGTTTCTCCTACGCTACTTGCGAAATGAGAGTATTGTGGGTTTATCTTGATAAATCTTACATATGTATTCAGACTCAGACTGATGGTATTTATCATCAGTGATGGGTTAAAAACTTCCCTAACTTGGAAACACCAGTTAATTAGCAAAAATATTTCACACTGTAATCATGAGGACTGTCAGAGCCTGTATTTCCACGTAGCAAACAAGCAAAGTGAAGAGTTTTAAAATGCTTCCTGCCCTTTTGAGCTGCCATTTCCCCTCCTCCACGTTAAAACCCCTAATGACAGACCTTTCTTTTGCACCCTCCCAGAGCAAACGAAGCAAAGAACACATGAACTCACACACACAAAATAAAACCAGTATCCACCCCTATCAATGCAATCGTTATCAAACCCCTACTCCCTTAAAACAGCTTCTCAAAGTACTTAAAAGATTTTCTGCCTCTCCCTCAGCACAGTGGGTTGGAGACCAAGCCAAAAGTTTCAGAGAACTTATTTATGAATCATCTTTGAAAAATTAATCATCTCAGGATTTTGCCGTACCTGTTCCCCCGTCTGGATCAAACACAAGTCCTCTTTCAGCTTCTGAAGTGCAAAAAGGAAATCTCTTGGTTCGCTATTAAATGTTCTTGTAAGTTGCCCTTGGGAACATCAAGTTTTGCAGTTCACATAGAATATTTTGATAGTCACTATAAAGCATAAGGAATTGGACAAGTAGCTCTAATTTTCATGAAAATCCAGAGGATAATTTGGTGAATACAGTTCCGATGCAGTAACTAATAAAGAAGTTGAAAGCCCAATTTGTAATATGCTTTCACTGCATATTAAAAGAGCCAATCTGTCAAATAAATCAGTTTTTCTTATAAATCATACTTTCAAATATTCAGAATATTTTGTACAGCAGTGCAAACATCCCATGGTAATATTGTATTCCTGTAGCAAGCTAAGTATTTCATCAATAAAAATCACAGAACTTTATCTCAAATTTCATTACACTTAAATGTCTCCACATATTGAATTTGTCTACAGAAATATTCTTCCAGTCTCCACTCCTTGCATTCAACTAGAAGCACTGTCCTTCAAGTGCTGACTTTCCTGCAATAAAAAGAGATTTTATATATCCCTTACTCTGTTTCCTTGCAATGCATCAGGATGGGAGACAATAGGTATGCTGCTGTAATTTGATTTCCATTTGATTCACAGCATACTTAGGTCAGATGCTGAAAGCTCAAAAGTACGGACACATTACAAAGTTGACAATCTTATTTTTAAACCTCTCCTGCTCACCATGTACTTCTCCCTAGACATACTGCAGTCAACATTAAAAATAAATGTATTTGGATTACAAAGGCACCAATCCTGGTTCTGTCAAAACCTCCTCAGTAGGAGTCTTTTTTCCTGGCAGGTAATTGCCTTCAAGCTTTCCTAAGCAAATGAAGTAAGAGTCCTGCAAAGTCTCCCTGGGTGTTTATTTGTGCAGAGAGCGGCTCAGCCTCTCCCTTTTATTTGCTCCCATGTCCTGTAAAGAGATCTATACTATGTCTCAATAATAAACAGAATTTGTGACTGTTTCTGGAGAGAACTGCTTTTTTGTACAGCCACATGCTAAGGAAAGCAAAAGGTATTGTATTCCAGCTGCAATTAAGAATGCTCTGGGCAAATATCATCATGATAATATTATCTCACAAAAAAAGGAAATAAATCTGTGTACCACAGCAACCCCAAGCCAAGACACCCAAATCCTAGCCACCAAACTACCCCCCAACAGAGGAATGAATGACAGGCAGATAGAAGGCAGGATGATTAGTTTTATCTGCAAGCAAGGAAACTAAACAGCTTAAAATCAATATCACTTTTATGCTACTCTATTGCAAGGGTTCCATATGGCCACACAACACACTCCAGCTACTGACTCACAGAATATTCAATATTTGATACTGGTGTTTGGATCATAATATTTTTTATTGATTACACATTACCCTGCAGGACTCAATCTCACCAGCTAAAGGGAGAGATGCAAAAATGTACAAACCACATTTTGACTTCAAGAGAAAGATAAACCAACTTTTCTTATAATAGCAAATTAGTGGCTTGTGGCTTTTTTATTAATAGGCAATAATTTGGATTTAAATGCAGACTTAAGCATAAACCTTCCTACTTCAAGACAGTGATGACTACATTTACATTAATTTTATTAGACTGTATATCTCAATTAATGCAGCAGAAACATTAGACCTTTATGCAGAATAAAAAACCCCAAACTATTACATGGACTACAATTACCCAAGTGTCTCACAGAACAGCTTCTGCAAATCTCAAAAGGAAAAGGAGCCATGTTTCACAGATCCTGACAAATGTGTTGTAGCAAATACTTTGCATTAAAGCAGAATAACTCTTACCTCCTAACTCTCAACCAATGTGCTGTTAAGAAATTACAAATGAAGAAAGGTAAAATATTAAGACATGAAGACATGCAAGAAGTTTGCTGTTCTGCATTCTTCCCCACCCAGCAGACATTGGGTATTACATGAAGGAAAAGAGGCAATGAAGCAAGGAATGCAATGGAATGCAATAAAAAGTGCAAAGTCCTGTGGCTATTCTTCTGGTTCTGCCATCTAAAAGTTATTTCATTGACTCCTTCAGTGTTCTGTGCTAAATGTAAAGGAAACTTCAAATCACTAAGACCATTCAGACTTTAAAAAAGCACAACAAAACAACTGAGGGGCAACCAAGGTACCAGCCTGAGACCTCGTACATACAATAGAGGAACACAGCCAACAATGACAGTCTCTCCTTGCCTAGAGGCTTTCCAGCCTAATACCTCACTTATTTTGTAAGTTGTACTGGGAAATAAGACCCCTGTGTGACAATTATTCCCTGCAGAGAATTACTGAAACAGAACAGTGTTTGAGAGGCTCAGTTGTGAAGTAACAACAGTTATATTTGTATTGCACACATCGATTACTTTGCAAACTCACTGCGGAGAAGCACTGCCACTGAAGCCACGCAAAATGATACAGCAAAGCCTAAAGCACTACATAGTCTTCATTCTTACTACACAGAAGGCCAAAGAACAGATACAAAACTAAAGAAAATGCAAAATACTGTAGGAAGTGTTCATATTTCTAAATCACTGCCACAATCACAACCATCAGACGTAACACTGGCAAGTGTATTCCCATTAGCAAAGATACTCAGAAACAGGTGGGAAATTATTTAAATAACCTCCACACTTGAGGAGATTGGGATTTAATCAAGTGAACCACACAGCATCTCTATAAACCATCGATAAAGTGGAGCCTCAGTGGTCAGGGTACTTAATGAAAACATCTATTTCCTGACCTCCCCCCTAAGTGGATCACGGGAAAGCTGCTCTTCCTGTGCCTGCGCCTGCCTGAGCACAGCCTGGAAAAGAGGCCAGAGCATGAAGCAGCTTCCAAAGGATCCTGAGAAAGTCTCTTCAGTTCTGAAGTCACAGCTATGCAACTGAAGTTGAAAGAATACTGTTCTCATCACTAAGCCTTTTGGGGTGAGTTTTTTCCCCTCCTTTGTTTTTGAACCCACAGACAGATCTATATTTTGTAACAGCTGAAAATTGCACTGAAGTTTGTGATCTTGAGTAGAAAGAAAAGGAGACTATAAAAGTAAAGGGGCAAAGAATTTTCTTTATGCTTATATTTTACAAAGATTCTACTCCTGCTGTAGGCACATCGGCATTTTCTTTCTTATTTAAAGAATGTAATTGACTGTAGAACATCAGCAACCTCATAAAGCAATAAAAACATCCTGTGGAAAAAGCAAGCTGTTTCCAAACACACTACAGTTCCCCCAGCGGGCTAGAATATGGTCAATATTTCATAGAAGTTGGATCAAGCATAACCTAAGCTATATCTAGATATATTTTATATATCTAAAGACATATAATTATGCATAAAGTGTATATATACAGTGGCAGGGCAAGGGGCAATGGCTTCCCACTGACAGAGTAAGTTGAGATGAGGTATTGGGAAGAAATTCTTCCCTTTGAAGGGAACGAGGCCCTGGCACAGGGTGCCCAGAGAAGCTGGGGCTGTCTCATCTTGGGAGTGTCCAAGGCCAGGTTGGATGGGGCTTGGAGCACCCTGGGCTGGTGGAAGGTGTCCCTGCCCATGGCAGGGGGTGGAACGAGATGATCTTCAACCTCCCCTTGTAACCCAAACCACTCCAGTTCTGGGATTCTCTGACAGGTAGGTCTGGGTACACAGCCCCATTTCAGAGCTACAATCCCACTTTCTTCTAAAAAAGCACCTGCCAAGCTACAGGTTTTCTGTGCACCAGGGAGTCAGATTGCACATCACAGAGTCAGCACCTCTTTAGCAAGGAAAACAGTTACTTTTAAATTCCATAGAAAACAACATTTTTTTTCACCCAAGTTATTAAACACATGGAAGGACCTAGAATAGTCGACATAAACTAGATACTCATTTCTCAATTTTCTTTCATCAGAATAACCATTGCCAATTTAGAACTTCCACATTTCAGAGCATCCTAATGAAAATAATGCAAGTTTATTCCTCTGAGCTTACATTATAGGAAGCAGCTATATGTGCTTACAGCTCTCATACACAGTCCCCACAGAACTTTCCATTAAGTTAACCTCAGACCCCCAGCCATGCAGGTAATTACTAAATGCACGAGGAAATTCATAACCACTTGTATTTTGCAGACACAGAGCAAAACAACTAATGTTTCATCTTGAACTATCTTAACATAGGACTTCCAGCAGAAAGTCCGATTCAGTCAAAAGTACTGACTGATATTTAGCACTAAGAACAGGAAATTTGTATTTTAAATACCACTCCAGCCATGTGGTATGACTGGAATATTTGTTGGAGAACAGCCACAGCGTTATGGCTACTCCACTTGGTTCTAAGTGTTCCAAAAATTACAGGACCCTCAATATCCCTTTGGTACTGCACAATGTTGTTGAAGTTCTCTATTTCAAAAAAGAAGAAGTTATTTGGCAACGTTTTGTAGTGTAGGACACTAAAACTACTTTCCAGGGGAGGGTGGGTGGAGACAGTAAAGCCAACTCAGTTTTATTCCCCATGTACATAATGTATCTCTCTCTAATTGGGAAATACTTTTCTTTAAAAAAAAAATAAATGTGAACTGTCTTTCTGACAATCTATCAAAGAAATCATGATAAAGTTACCTGATGGCTGCAAAAATATACATTATGATGAATTTCTATATGTCTCCAATCTAGACAATCATTTCGTATCCTGAAAATAAACCACTGACACCTTATCTTGTTAAATGCAAAAAAACTGTTGCATTCACTATATTTCTTCCAGTGAAGCCTGTCACATTTCATTAAACAATATAATACTGTGATGTGCTCAGTAATAAAAAAGCAATAAAATTTCATAGTTTAATTTCTTCTGGGGAAGACACTCCTGATTTATGTAGCCTTTCCCACCAAAAGTGACACCTAATGGAGCACACAATTGATGTACATCAAAATGGCCAAATTGTTTGGGTTTAAGAACAGCTTATCTGTGTAAGGTTGTATCTTAAAACCAACAGTTCACTCATGACCAAGTGTTACAGACAGTTAAAACGCTGGGGGTTTTGTGCAGATAAATGATATCCTGTACCTTAAACATAAATCTTGACACTTAAAGATTTGTTGTGGCATTTTGTTGGTAGTTTAAGCTTTTGTTTTTTCAATAATGCTCCATTTAGCAACTTAATAGACATGAAAAAGTTGAATACACAAATATGATTTTACTCTTATTTACATACAGCCAAAATACAAACGCACCAGATCTGCAATAATCCCTGCCCATCAACAACACCTGAATTACTTGTGTCTTTCATACTTCTCTGCATAATAAGTAGCATGTTACTACCATTTTTGAAAAGGATTCTCCAAGTATTGGATTCCTAAACTATAATCCAAAACATGGAGCTAAGTCTGACAATCTTCCTTAAAATCCATTATAAAAGGTCAAAGCGGACTTAAAATCTCAAATTCAAAACAAGCTAAGTAACTTTAGACAGCAAATATCATGCTAGGTTTCATTTTTTTTTGTTATTACAAACATTTATTCTTTGTTGTAAAAGCAAAGAATCGTAAAATGGGAAAACCTGACACAAAGGTAACCTGAAAACAGGTAAATTCATCCCTTCTGTCCTTGACAAAGAATCACTGAGTGCTTTGGGTTGGCAGGGAGCTTAAAAACCATCCATCCCTTTCCACCCCCTGCCACGGGCAGGGACACCTTCCACCAGCCCAGGGTGCTCCAAGCCCTGTCCAACCTGGCCTTGGACACTTCCAGGGATCCAGGGGCAGCCCCAGCTTCTCTGGGCACCCTGTGCCAGGGCCTGCCCACCCTCCCAGGGAAGGATTTCTTCTGAGCAGCTAAGCTTCCACTAGTATCTAATCTTCCTGACACCTACTATTTGTCCACTTACCATCTCTAGTCCCACCAGGATTTTAACTCTGAGGTTGTGGGAAGAGGGGCAGAACAGACAGCACCGACCAGGCGTGACGTCCCCTAAGCCTTGTTTCCAAAGGCTAAAGATTTCTCATCTCACCCACGCTTTTCCCTAATGATCTGCAAAAGCAGGAAACTGCTGGGAGTGTGACTTCACACTGAAGGTCTGATTCTGTTTTTTTAAGTGGAAAACAATAGATGATAGAGCCTTACTGTGCAACCTTAGAAAAGAGAGATCTGCTGTAATTCTACAAATGAAAGTCTAATGTAGCACTTCTCATTCTCTCCCCAGGTATTTCGAAAAGGCTACACCCCCCCACCTGAGCCTTTTTGCTTTAAACTGTGATGAAAATATTAGTGAGGATTTCAGGAAAAAAAAAAAAAAAAGGAAATATTAAAAGCATCAAGAAGTTGCCATTAAGCAACTTGTATGCATTTTAGTCATTACTGCTGTTATCATCTCACCATCCCAGCTCTCTGGATAGTTCTATGAGAACATTAAGCAACTGATTATATGAGATACAGATGCTTTTTATTTAAAAGACATTTCAGGGAAGGACAGGAACAACCTTTAGAAACCTTTCTGAAAGAGAAGTATTTCTTTTATCCCCCCCTCCTCAATTTGAGAAGAGCAAAATGTTAACAAAAGTATTGGTGGAAGAACTGTACTGGTGTGATAAACATGCTTTATTACTAGCACAGATCTGGTATTTCAGTCTGTATTGATTTTACTGAAATTCTCAGTCTTTAAGGTGTCAGAAACATAAAAACGTGAAGCACTGATGAGTTCAGACTATAGATTATCAATACAAGTGCAATAATCATCTTCCTTGAACATTTCTTAATATGGGTAGGAAAATACTAGCAGTATTTTCACTTGTTTATTATTGCATGGGTTGGATAAAGATGTAGCTAAAACGTAAATACCTAAAAAGTATGTTGTAAAAATAAAATGCTTAATTAGAAGTGAAACACAGCATAAGCTCTTTCTCCTTTTTCTATAGAAATTCTTTATCACAGCCTCTTCCACAAAAACCCCCAATTTTCAGTGGCCAGCAGTGAATTCAGATAGGTGATGCATCACCCAGAGTCACTGATATGAGGAAGAAAAACCAGCCCAGTACATCAATAAATGCCATAGATCAGTAGCTACAATTACAGTGATCACTTGCAGCAGCTCAGTGCTCCTCTGACCCAGTCACTCTACTCTTTAAATAATTTGGAAGCACGTTAGGCAGGAACATCTAGAACTAGATCAATTTGGTCACATATGCAATGCATAGGTATTTTTGCTTAAAAGGGTGTTCTGGTATCAGTACAAGTAGAGATTCCTACCCAGCACACTTGTCCTGCAGCCTGGGACCCTGCTGTCTGGACACTGTGAAGGAATTTTGGAAACATCCACCTTAGGCACAGGAAAGCCCAGAAAATGAAAGCACAGCTACAGCAACAGAGGTGCTAGTTTTTAACTCCCATTTCCTAACATCTTGCCATTGTGTGGCAAAATCCAGGAGTGGAACAGGATTGATATTCCACAGTGCAAAGAAAAGCAAAAACTCAACTCAAAACAACCCTGAACTGAAATTACTCAAGTGGCAAAAATTGAGCACCCAAAGCTAAATGTGCCCAGAACCCCCTTCCAAGCTTTATGTATGTAACAACAGCTTTCAAGGACAGAACCACTTCTTTCTTCAGGCTGGACATTGAGCAAACATCAAATGATTAATTAGTCTTTAATCTGCATGCTGAAAGGAATGCAAGTTACTCCTATTATTTGTCATATTAATAAACTCCAATATCCTATAGTGAAGGAAAATTCATGTCTTCGGTTCTGGGGGTTTTAACAGCACTTTTTACTGACAGCATTTAAGTCTTGCAAAATGAATAATTAATTTTCTTGGCCCAACAATCTCATGAGCAAAACTATTTACTTTTTAAAACAACCATAAGAAGATTAAAAAGGTGTCTGAGGGAGGAGCTGTAGGACCCAAGGATAAATGTCACTGTAAAGTTGTCACACACCTATTTGGATAAAAATGAGGGATTTTCCAATACTCCGGATAGTACACAAATACACAACCCAGTATATACTCCTTAACTTCAGCAAAAACCACAGTATAGGGTTTTGGGTTTATAAAACTTGGCCATTATGTCATTTTTCACATGCCATTTGCATGTACCATAAGGCAAAATACCATGTGAAAAAACCAAATGGATGCCAATGGATGCACACCTACCCATGTGTGCTTATGCAGCTCAGACATCCTTCTCTTAGTGCAACCTTAAAGGGAAGTAATGATAAAAAAAATTAATAATAAAAATCCTTCTCAAGCTGGACATCAGCTTCATCAGTTCCAGATTTTCTCTCTTCTGCACACCTCCACTGGGTCAGACACTGTCACATGCTCAGTGTTCTTCCCACTACATATTAACACAAGACAGGCAGCAGTTTGTACTCCACTGGAGTCAATGTCTCCCAGTCCTTATTGCTGCCTCTCCCAGGCACTGCCATTTCCCCTGACATGCCATTAATAAACATTAATTTTGTTACTACAAAACGTCTGACTACTATTCAGTGAGCAGGAAAAAAAAAAATCTTGTCAGTTGTACTGTGCCCTTTTGGAAAGTGCTGTTTCATTGTGATTATTTGCAATTTTGGAACTGAGAATTATCTCTCTCTGGAGATAATGGAGTTACAGTTGCCACAGCTCCACAGAGTTTTTCCACAGAGTGTTTTTACTCTCTCTACCAATTCTACACTCTTAAATCCAAGTAAATTACAGGGCAAGGAGAAGCCACAGAAGTGAAAGCTTAAAAGCATGATGGCACTCGTAAGAGAGAAGCAGCACCAAATTCAGGTTGGTTCCCTGCCTAAGGATGAAGGCTACAAGGCAGGCAGTTATTCTGTCCAGGCACTGCAGAACTACAAATGCAGAAAAGGAAACTTTACCACTTCCTTTCCTGCACAGAAACAGCTGCCCAGCAGGCAAGAGACAAGATTCCTGGCTACTCTGTGTACTGTACAACTCAAAAAGGCCTTGAGATCATCCTAATTAATGCCAAATTGTATAATACACAGCACAGCTTTGCTCCACCTTTCCTCCATAAGCAGGTATCAGACTTCCAGTAGTGATAGAGCAGTATCAGTAATTGCTCATTAATGCTTCTGTTGGAATGAGACAGTTTCAGAAGACTCAGAATGCCAAGCATCACCTCCAAATTCTCCCTTCTCCCCTTAGAAACAGGTATCTTGGCAGAATTAACCACCTAAGAATTCTTAGTATAATGCTTTTCCAAAAGACAACACTAACAATTTTTTTTACATAAAAGTAAATATATAAAAATATAATTACAGAAATTTCTTACATAAATATATACATAAATAATAAATACATAATTTTCCTAATAATGCAGGCATGTACTGAAATGCAGAGAATTAAATGGGTCAAGACCACCTCCTTGGCCTCAAAGAGTTAAAATTCACTATTTTCAGGGATGTGCCACTCTGGACACAACTGACACATCCTGACTTGAAGGGAGCTACAAAAAAGATGGAGGGAAGGCGGGAGGAAGTGACAGGACAAGGGGGGAAGGTTTCACACTACAGAGAGTAGGTTTAGACTAGATATTAGGAAGAAATTCTTCCTTGGAGGGGTGGGCAGGCCCTGGCACAGGATGCACAGAGAAGCTGTGGCTGCCCCATCCCTGGAAGTGTCCAAGGCCAGGTTGGAGCACCCTGGGCTGGTGGAAGGTGTCCCTGCCCATGGCAGGGGATGGGATGAGATGGGCTTTAGGGTCCCTTCCAACCCAAACCACTCTGGTTCTGTGATTCTAGTTCATGGTTCCCTTGATATCCATTCCACTGCTTTACCTCAGAATAATCTGGATCCAGTCTGTTGATCTCTAGCATTGTTAAAAAATCAGTATTAATTTTCACCAAACACATCCAGATCGCTCTCCTTGGTGCCCACAGCTGCTGCTGAGAAACTGCACCGAACGAGCTCACATTTAATAGACTTAACGCTCTTAAAAAAGGCTTCTTTCCAGAAGCCTCTGTCCCTTTGAAGAGCTGAAATCACTCACCACCACTAGAGCCACCTGAGAAAAGCACCGTGTGTGTCACCCCTGCCCCATACACAAACCCCACACAGACTGGTGAACATTAAGGAACAGAACTACTGTCACCACACTGTAGCAAAAAAATCACTCCCTCGCTGCTTTCCCGATTATAACTAAACACTGCTATTAAACAGCTGTCATTAAACTTAATCAGTCTGCTATAAGCCAAAAGAATGAAGAAATGATGAAAATAATTTCCAATCACTTTCTAATCTGGCAGTGAAGAGCAAACCGATGCATCTGAGTGGAGATTGACACCTGATGATCATTTGCTTCCAGCCAATTACTATTTAATGAAGCACAAACCCACAGTGATGGAACCCACATGGGTGATTGCAGAGTATGTTTTCAATATCATTATTGAATAATTAACATCAAGATGACTCACAGAACAATTTCAGCATGGGGAAACAAAGGTAACTAGGACTTTCAATAACACAATGCCTGCTTGGGCCATAATGATGACAGATTGGTTTTGCTCCAATGATCAGCACTTAACCAGCACTCCTCATGCACCAGGAACACTCCAACATGTTTCCCTGGGAAGTTTACATTGTCAAGGGATGCACTGCCATGCATGCTGACATTATTTAGCGTTTCACAGTCAGGAAATTAAAACCATACTAACACCCTAATTAACAGTATGAAGTTCAAAGTCCTGTTGGAGATGCAGATTTTACAGAATCATGAAACCAAGAAAAGAACACAATGCATGATTAAACTTTTTGCCAAATATCTCAGTCTTCCCTTTAATTTCTAGCTCTCTTTAGGCTGCCAAGATATTTCACTTTACAGGCAGAAAAACCAAAAGACAAAACCCAGTAGAGCTCCCATTAGGTCCCACCCCTCGTCCTCCACAACTACCTTTTCATTCCATGAGCCAAACTTCTGACAGCATCCACACACAGAGTTCAAAAAGTGAACCCAAAAAGTGACTAAAATGTCAGGTTTGATATATTTAAAAAGCAAAGCTGCATTTCTTTTTAAGTCAATTGACAGTAAACAGACTTGCCTGTCTATCTGTCTTTGTCTAACTTTTTCCAGCTGGATAAACCCAATTGCTATTAAAGTTGACAAAAGACAATGATATTATTAATGAAAGCAGCTACACGATGTTAGACTGCTCATTACAGGCTCCTAGTGAACTTCAATTAATTGCATGGCTGCTATGCCTAAAAAGGCTGCCGAAGGCAGGCAAGGCTTGGGGGCTGGGGGGAAGTGGGTATTTTTAACTTTTTGCTGTGAGGTGCTCCATCCATCATTTTCCTCCTCAATTGTAAATAAAATATTGCTTAAGAAAATCCCTCTTTAGATTAGCTGTGTGCTTTCTTCTAAGCACAGCTTATATTAAATTACACATCTGTGTTTGCCTTTTTGGACAGCTTCCGACACAACGAAGGTTTATATCCTGTCCTCAACAACACTGGATTTGGTTAATGGATTTAGTTTTATACCAAGCATTCCTAAAAAGAACACAGCAATAGCAGTGCCATCACACCCCATTGCCTAAGGACCCTGCTCCTGCCCTGCCGTTTCCAGGCTGCTCCTCCTGCTCCCCCAAGCCTGCAGAACCTGTTGCAGTCGAGGTAAATACATCCCAGGACTCTCAAGGAAGCCACTCCCCTCGCCTTCTGACCACTTTCTCTTCATCTCTTCAACTGCAAAGACCTCGTTAACTGTAGGGATGCAAATGAGAGCTCTGCTTGACTGAGCTGTTCACAAACTATTCATAATTCACACTTTAAACCCTCTTTCTCACCGAGGATATCTCCCTATGAATGCCTTCCATACACTGAGCTTCGTGCTCCCTATGAACACCTACATTTGCAATTCATACAGGCATGTAAATGGAATTAATTGCTGCACTTCATTAAGGACTCTTCATTGCTGACACGTCCAAACACAACTGCACTTTAGAACTCCTGGCCTTCTGTCCCAGCTTGAAAATTAACAGAACTCCAAGAGAAACCACAGCTTTGCCCAGCACCACAGTGACATGCCTTTATAAGCAGCTCCTGACATCTAATATCTTGTTCTCTTCCAGCACAAATTCAGGTAAGGGCTGAAGAAATTGAAGTTGTTTCTTGTATTAAGTGCTTCAGTTCTTTTATCCTATTCCTACAAACATTAAACCCAGTAGTGTCTCAAGTACAGTAAAGCAGAGAAGCCTGAGCTGCTTCACCCCATTTGTAAGTTCTTGCTAATCCAGAACACTTCAGTTGAATTTTACTTTTTCTGTCCTCATGATCTTGCCATGACCTCAAACCATCCTCCAAGCTGCACTATTACGTGATGTTTACGTTGGTATCACCTTTGACTGAGTGTTCCAGGCCCTGAACTTTATTGATACACAGCTTTTGTCTCAAACAACTTGTGTGAGCAAGTCACTAACTCTGGTTTTCTTTCACTATACCTGCTAATATTCATCCCACCTGGAGAATGCCTTTTGTCCCTTGCAATATTTTCATGATAATCTTGCTGAGAAGACTATGAAGAAGTATTGCAACTTTCTTCAAATGTAGAATTCTGGTGTCCCTTGGGCCTCCTGCTTAACTCCTTTACTGTACTCTCCTCTACATCCTTCATTTTAATTGATTTATCTACTTTTAGGAACAGGTAAGAAGCAGCAGTTCAGAGTTCTTTTGCCACCATATGTAGCTGTATTAGTTACTGCACCTTGGGTATACACTGCTAAATTCCATTAGTTTTTGTTAATTCTGCAAAAAAAACCCCATCAACTAAACATTTCAATGGATAATGCTCAAACTGGCAACTCAAAGTAGAAGTCAGCAGCAGGTTGGTCCTGCATTAAGGACAAGAGATTTCAACTGAAGCCTTCAAGAGTTCTTTAGAAAATATCTTTTTAAATGCCTTAGAAAGGCACTAAAATACTTAAAATGCAGATAAAGTACAGAAAAAGAAAGGTCTCCCCATGTGATTGACAATCAACAGCTTCCAAATTTTGATTCATCTCTCTGCTTTCAGAGACCCTGAGAAACACTCACACCCACATGGGGCACAGGAGCAGCTCTTCTCTATTCTTTTTTTAAATTCAGTGTTTTCCTAATTGTCTCTTGACTCTATTGTTTATGCCAGAAACGCTACACCAGTCAGACAGGAAGCACAAAAGCCGTGGCAACTACCAGGGACAGCTTTCCTCTCTCATGGATTTTATTATTCACTACAAACACTGCTGGAAATAGTGAAGTTACTGACACATTCCAGGAGGGGCTTCTGCACACAGTCCCCAAGAGTTCCCAGAATCAGAATCTCCAGAATTTCTGCTTTTATTTAAATTTTTCAGTAAAAAAAACCACCAAAGAAACACACCACCAATAATAAACCCAAAACACCTAGTATATTGCAGTGACCCCATGGCAAGCAGGTAATGTTTATGAAAAATATTATTTTTCATGTTTTTAACTAATATTTTTAACTTGCCGTCCCATGATGGTTTCCTCATTCAACTTTGCAGTCTTGAGATTTCCCACAGAATGGCAGATCTAATTTTGGACAGTTTGAGCCAATACACTTCTTTCTGAGCATCTTAAAGTTGAGAAAGCCAGTACTAGAAATGGAACAAACAATTGCTTAGACAGTCTTTTAATATTTACTAACATTAAATACTGCCACATTTACACTCCCTGATCACCAACCTATTCCCATTCCACGCTGGAGCACACCCAGCCTGGTGCATCACTATAGCCAGTGCAGGCACCACCCACTGAATAATAAGCAATGGAACACAAAACTTTCAATAACCTGCAGACAGTGCAGTTTCCAGTCTCCTCACTGGAAGGGACTTTTATATGTCAGAGCTAATTTTTAAGGCCATTTCTACGCATTTTCTGAAGCAGCCCGGAGCAACCTGATCTAACTTCAAAACTAGATTTTCTAGAACAGGTTGGACTAAACAACCTCTTTGGTCCTTTCTAGTCTAAATTATTCTGTGACTCAATAACAACACCACAGCCACAACAAAGGGCCTTTGGATAGCAATAATGGTGTCTGTTACATAAACTGGATGAAATGGGACATTACAAACATGGTTATCTTCTTACACAGGTAAGCTTTACTAATTTTATTGCGTGCACATCTGCTCTTCATTGTTTCTCTGTGCTTTCCTAAAACAGGCTATCTACCTAATGGACTAAAAACAACATTAGAAGCACCTTGAAATAAAATATTTCATTCTACTAATTGAGAAAAACAGAATTTTTCCAAGGCACAATCCACAGTTATTGCATCTTAAAATTCAGACACATATTAAAGGATAAACCTCACTCTCTTTTTAACAAAGCTGTAACACATGGAATGCTTAAATAAGACCTCACATGTGGCCCTCAAATCTCATTAGTTTTAGGAAATATGAATTTTACATATTACAGATATACCTATATGACTAGCATTCCTTGCAGAATAAAAGCAGCTTTGATAACCAGCTTTGTGAGGAGTGATTCTGTGTGCTGAACTGTTCCCATGGAATGCAGAGAAAATAGAAAACATTACCACAATGTCATCACTTCACACTTCTGGATTTGATTAAATCAAGTCTTCATGAATGTTGGATGAGGACAGCACATGGCTGTAAAAATAACATTAAAAGCTTTCAAACTGTCCAAACAGCACAGTTAATAAATGTTAGCACTGGTCTACATTTTGGAAGGTTACATGGAATTTCTTGTTAAACAAGCATTATATTACTGGGAAAAAGCCATCCTTTTGATAATAAGAAGTGGAAGACACATCAACGGTCTATTAAAGGATAAAAAGAGGAAATGAATAACTGAAGGTCTTTTAAATCGCTCGTGTGCCATTTTGATGCATTTGATGTGGTACTTACTTCAAATTCTTTATTTCATAAAGTACACGAAGTGCATGATTTAAAACAAATTTCCTAAGAGACTGATATGCTCCTTTTCCTCTGCCCCATTTCAGGATTAAAAGCAGCAAAGCTGCGGGATCATAAAAGGACACATTATCTGAAACTTGCTACCTTTGCATGCCCCTTACATTAAACGACTTCATTAATGACATTTCTATTCACAATCACAAATATACTTTGCTTAACAGTTTTAATGACTGCAGGACTGAACGAATGGATTGTAAGAGTCGGCACTTAATAAAAACACTAAGTGATCCCTAAGGTCCACAACATTACTGAGCACAAATTTACTCCGAAAGTACTCCTTAAGAAATATTACATGTTCTATATGTGATTTGTTAATCTGCTTACAACAGCACACATATGTAGGTATCAGTTTGCCAAAAATCCATCTTTCCATCTTGCTTTGTGGAGTTCCGTTTCCAGAAAAGACACCAATAAGCATCTCTTTCCTGCCAACACAGCACTTGAGCTGGTGATTAGTGGAAATCAAACTTATGTGAGAATACTTAAAAATCTAATTTACTGGGCTGTAAAAATGTTTTACTTAGCTCAGACTGAGATTTCAGTATTTCAGGTTCAATAAAATTATGATCAGAACACCATCGTTTTCAAAGGTGGCCACGGTACTCTCTAACAATAAACTCCTGCATTAACCCTCCATAAAACTTTGACTTACACTTTTAAGGAAAGTAACTGGATTAAATAATAGAGTATCTGCCTTAAAGCAGTTACTTAGGGGAGACTGAGAAGGTGCTGGGCTATAGGAGCCTATTCAGATGCAGTTCCAAGGGGAACCTGGAGAAGCAGCCTTCAAGCTGACTTCCCACTCTTTAGTCACACATCTAGAAAGGTGTCACAATTTAGGATATAACAGCTCCACACTGGTATTGCATCAGTCAATTTCATATTCCATTCACCAGAACATCCCCACAAGAAAAGAAATAGAACATCCATAGACATCTACTGGGAGAGACAGATGGAAAAACCAGCTCCAGGAGGTACAGCAGGGAAAAACCTCAGCCTTTGACCCAGCAAAGAATTATGATTATTCAATTCCTCAGTAGTGTTTTCTATTTCTTTTATTACCCTCAAACTCATATAAGCAGATGAATTATTATTGCCATTCCTCTACTTCCATTAAGTTTTCCAGATTTGCTCCTGGAGCCCAAAATACCACTTGAAAGAAAGAACAACTGTATTTTACAACGTATACTTTTATGCTCTCAAAATTTTCTGTACATCTTAATTTATTGTGTTTTCTATAGAAAATATAAGTTTCTTTAAAAGAAATACTGAAGTTAGCCGTTACAAAACAGGAGAAAATACTGAATCCCTAAGTGTAAACCAGCTCAAATGGTGAAAACAATTCCAACTCCAACTTAAACTTGTGTTCTTCAGGATAAAATATTACAGATGAATGTTCGTGCCCTTTTATTGTCTACCCTTCACCAAATCATCACAAAATGACTAACAAATAACCAATATTAACTTGGTTAAATAACTACAGGTTGCTAATAGCTACACATTAGTTACATAAAGGTAAATGCATCTCATTTTCATTATTTATTTTTTTTTAACATTTGAAACTCTGAAAGTGCTTCTGTAATTGAAATCAAATGTCTTCTAAAACAGCAAGAAGATTTATAACAGGAGTGACTAATACAAGTCAAATGCACAATGCCAGCATTCATTTTAATGTTAAAATTATTTCAAGTGTGAAATTGTTTATACCTTTTTACACATATATATAGAATCCTGAGCCTCTGCATACAACAAATTCTTGTTATTTAGCAGAAAACATGACAGACTTGAACCTAAAGAAAATTAAAACAAAAAATACACATCAAAGCAAAGACTCATTAACTTCTCAGAATTGACTGAAGTGACATTTTTCAGCTCATTTATCCATAGTCTGCCAAATTAAACCCATAAGTCACGGTCACTGGAAACAACTGTTGCTCAGCTGCAGTTCCTCAGCCTTTGCAGCTCTTTTGTTCCCAACTCAGACACTTGTGCGAGGACTAAGAGGAAATAATTTTGCTTTACAGTTTAAGAGGAAGTAAAAAGAGCAGGTACTTTCAGTCACTGCACTTTGATGATACAACAGTGTGGATGCACTGGAAACTGCCCAACTTCTGAACTGAGAGAATCAATGCTGACAACTGGGGCCAGATACAGCACGACAGAAACGCTTGCTTGGGACACAACAGCAAATGCAAAAGTTCCCCTCAAATATGGTAAAAAATGCATCTGGTACAAACCAGCTCAGGGCTGTCCTGCCTTGCCTCCCCCTCCCCAGCATTACACCTCCTGCTGCCCTTAGACTCGCACCACAGATCTTGAAGATGATAAAAGTAAAGTCTTCAAACCTCACCAGGAGCAAGAAAATTGCTGGCACTAATGAAAATTTCTTTTTAGAAAAGGTAAGGAAAGGAGGGGAAGGGAAGAGACAGATGCTGCAAGAAGTGAAACTACAGGAGGAGTCTGTAAGCCCTTTTCGCAGCATGAAAGGGTTATAAATTCCCCTGCCACTTGGTCAGGAGGCAGAGCTGATCAATAAACAATTCAGATTTTGCCAGCCAACCCGTGAGCAGGCACTGCTCTCCCACAGGTGCAGGCTTTGCTGTGCTCTGTACCTTGCTTATAGGGCTGTATTTGGAAATCAATGACTTTGCCTGGTGTAATTTGCTTATCAGATGGAACAGCAATGAAAATAAAAAAGGAATTGGCCTGGTTGAACGAAACACAAGAAGAGAATTGAAAACACAATACCACCACTCCAGAATTCAAGGATATCCCATTTACACGGGGTCATTTCCCCCAGAAGAGAGGATATAGTAGATATAGATGGCAATTAAAGCAGGACAGATTCAATTTTTAAACCATAACTGTCTGTGGGGTACTATCACCAATGACAACACAGAGCAACATGCTAGATTCGAAATAAACTTTGCCATTTTAGAAAATTACCTCCCTGGGCCCAGTTCTGAGATCAGAAAAACACTGGTGGTAGAGAAACAGAAAAAAAAAATTAAGGTGCAGCTATACTACTGCAAAGAAGAAAAAATATCTTTGAGTCTAGATTTTAAAGAGAAACTCTGTTTTATGCTCCCATTTTTCTTCTGTGAGAAAGCCACAAAATCCCCATGGAGAATAATAAGCAACAAAACCAATTTTTAACAGTGAAGTTTTACAACACAATTTACATAAACCAGCAGTTAAAGCTGCAGAAGTAGATCTGTGTGGTGCCAACAGAGTTACAAGCACTGCTGTTCTCAGAGCAGAACAAGCCAAGCTGTATTTTCACTTTTCAAGGCCCAAAAGAGTAAGAGAAGAGAACCTACTGCTGTCCATGAGCACACCCCCTGCCTGCCCTGCACAACTGAGTTTTGTTGCACACATCATCATTCAGAAGCTGCACAAAAATAATTAGAGATTCTAAGTGATTTTCTGTCAATAGAGAGCAGCCTAAATGTTCTGTACTGAGGTAAGATCATCATTCTTTTGTCAAATATTACTCTGAAGAACAGTAATTTGCTCATAATTATTACACACAGAGTCATAAATTTCAGTTTAGTGTATTGGCACACTCAGGGTTGAACCCTCATCATGCCACTTTTTTCTCCCCTTTAGACAAGTGTTCTTTAATTAAATAATAAAATAAGCCTTTATTTAAGATTAGTTGCATGAGGTCATACAAGTCCTCCACAACAGGAACTGGCAATGTGTCCCACACCCCAACACCACTGGCTGAAATCCCACAGGTGTTGAACACACCAATTATATCAACACACCCTTTCTTCCTACAAGAAGTCAGTGCCGACCTCAAATTCCGCTAAAATTTTCAGTTCAAGCATTCATGTAAGAAAAGAGACTGGACTGATGGCAGGTTCATAAATTAGTAATTCTGGTGGGACTTACACAGGTAAATTTGTTACTGATACAGCACTGGACTCCACCCCACAACACAATGACTCAGGGCTTCTGCAAACCAAGTCTTGTATTCAAATACCAACAGCCAGAAGACAAAATGTCAAATTGCACCGAATTCACTGGACCATCTTGCCAACAACAACAAAAAGCCAACTGTAACAAGAGCATAGTTCAAGTAAACTAAGCAATGCTACTTTAGGACTCCAGGAGTGACTCTACAATCTACACATAAAACCTCCAGGCAATGTTTTTTTAACATACATACATAAGCATGAAAGTAATTACGTACTTGGCGCTGGGACAGGAGGTTACATTCCTCAAGCTATGTTCTTCAAGCTCACTGAAGAGAGTCACTGTTTGAAGCCGACATTTTACACCTTGGGTAACTTTGCAGGTACTTGTGATATAAGGCATTAAAAAAGAACTAACACTGAGAGGGTTAATAGAAATAATTGTAGAGGCTTTTGCTGAAGTAGCAAAGATAGACTGCATGGTTGAAGTCATAATTATTAGCTACAATGAGTATGCTATGGTTGCTATCAGCACCTGGCCTTGAAGCTTCTAAAACTAAGGATAAATCAGGAGAAATGTCAAGAAAGTGAGATAATTGTAGAGGTTTGC
>JAWWEW010000002.1:3179222-3205422 GCA_035583185.1 Anabacerthia variegaticeps | reverse complement strand
AATAATGAATATGCATGTTTTAACTGTATATAAACAGGCCTGTAAGCACAAACAGGTGTGCATGTTTTTGGTGGAGCCATCCCCCATGCACCCAGCATGGTGAATGAACCTATCTTCTCTACAACTACCTAGTTGTGGGGTTTTTCAGCACATCACTTGGGCTTTTTAACTCCACAGTCAGACAAGTGTAACATCAGCTCAGCGGAACCACCGCTCACCTTCACCACAAATACGACTTCCCTAAGGGGTGTTTAGAACTCGGGCTCACGGTCACCAGAGACTCCCAGCTTAGCTCAGTTAGGCCACGCTGGGCACGTGTACACATCTCACCTCATGGGTTCTCATCTCTTAAAGGAGCTACAGGAAAAAAACCTGCCAGGTTGAAATAAGATTGTTGAAACCTCACGCATAAGGATGTCCATTGCTTTGCTTAACCCTGGTGAGTGGGAGAATTTCTGAAGTGATATTTTAAAAACTACTTTAAGTCAGACACCTAGGTAGCATTAAGGCATAAATGCACATTTTACCACACTTAATAAGGATCACCATTTCAGAAGTTGGCCTTTAGCCTTGAAGGAGTACCTGTATACAATGCCAGATTTACAAGTGCTTTGTGTCGGTCCATTTTATCTTCTGATCTATAGAACTGTGACACAGCCTAACCTTTAGATCTAACTCATCTGAATCTCACAGACACAAAAAGAATGACACTGAAGCTTTCTATATCTGAAAGATTAGATAGTCTGGACATATTGTAAACAAGAAAGAAAGGCTGCCTTACAAATGCAGCAAGGCCAACTCTAAATGTACATCCACCAAACCACAGCACCCTTCTGAACACCAGCAGCCACTCATAAGTGAAGGGTGAGAGGGCAGATGAAAGCTTGTTCCTCCATCTTCTTGGAAAACCAAGTTTCGGTCTGAGAACAAAATCAGCCTAATGGTATTTTGTTAATGAGTGTTCACCAGATTGTTATTATTCTCCAGCACACACCTCATCATCTTGCCACCTTTATTCCCCAGAGACCTTGAAATGCCTCAGATACAGAACTAGCTCCGGAGTAAGAACAGTGACTTTTGTTGAGTTATTAGCCATTAATATGCCTCCTTCTAAGGAATGTTCATGTTCTCTTCCCTCTTTAATTGGTGTCTTTTTGGTCAGAGCATTTAATCTCTGGCCCTTCAGAGTGGTTGTACATGGCTTTATCATCCACTTTTAAGTAATTACATTCCATGCACTTTCCTCAGTTTGGATTGTTCAAACCCAGAAATTTCATCTTTTATGTGACCTTAGCAGATGTGGTTTGGTCATTATTCCCTTACGCCTTTGAATGTAAAGCACACTCAGACTCATTTCCATCACTGATCTTTGCAGCAGCTGAACTCACAGGCTACTCTTTCAATCCCACAAAAGTCCTCTTTAATGTTTTTTATATACCAAGTCCACGCTACCGAACATGACACAGGATTCCTGGAAGAAACAGGGCTGTGGTACCCACCATATTCGCTGCCTCTCATACGTAGGTAGTTTTAGTGTACAAAATTTTCCTCCCCTGGCTCACTGCTACCAAAAGATTGTTAAATGTAACACTTTGAAGAATGAGCTAGCTTTCACTTTTTTATTTATTTTTTTTTGTCAAAACCAAAATCAAGTAGTTTGAATTACCTCAAGGCAGGTGAAAATAATTACATTTAGCAGCTGATAAAACCCACATGGCAACTGAATCCAATTTTCAAGAAAATACTAGCACCACAGACACAGCATTTATTTAGGTTGTAGCACCAAAACCTTCAGATATGTCTTTATGCATTTCAGTATAAATTGTTCCTGCATTTTTTTACTTACTGCATAAAATTAAAAGATGTGACAAAATGTTCAGGTATGGAAAGGAAGCCACATCACTTCTATAAGGGAACGCACATAAATCCAAACCGCCCACTTCAACACCCAAGAGAGGTCAAATGCAAGCTCCAGAAAATTCCAGTTGCAGCCCCTTAAGTAACTGGAAATTAAATCACTTGAACATGCACTGGTACTGAAACACACAGTTTCTCATTCCTTATTTGCACATTTATAGCTGAAAGGATATAAGGTCTGAAGGAGGCTTGCAGATTTTAAGTCTGCAACTCTGAGTAGTTCTTGATCCTAGACACAAGACACTAGAGGGAACCATAAGGAAATTATTTTCCAAACTAAACTTCCAAGAGGTACTATTGGACTTCACTACTACACCAACACAATTTTTATATGGCACTGAGAACAGAACTACCTGATATTTAAAAAAAACACCGACCCCCAGAGTGCGTCACCCTGGCACATTCTGCCAAAAATCCAAAAAGCCAACGTGGCATGACTTTCATCAAAATACGTCAAGAGAAGCATTCAAAGGTACAGGGCAGAAACTGTTCAAGTTCTTCAAGGCAGGTCATGTTTACTTGCTGAATTCTAGTAAACTGCTTCCTTTCTTTTACTTTCTAGTTCTACATCAGAAAGAAAGCTTGTAAAAATTCCAGTATTTGAAAAATAAAGATACCATTACTGAAATACTTCAGTAAGAACACAGTATGTGTGAAAACAAAAGCACTTCCAGGAGCAAAGGAACTTACAAAGCCCCATTCCCTACAAATATCCATTCCATCACTGACTGAAAATTGACTCTGGTTCCCTCCAATACTTCTGACAGTAATAAAAATCACTTACTCACACCGATCCTCCAGCACCAATAAGTGTGGGATCACAGGGCAATCCTTCCCCATTTGTGCACTTCAAATCACCTCTTTTCTCACTAATCTCATTTTCACGTGGCTACTGATTCATAAAGTGAGTGCAGTAGCAAACATGCATATAGTGTCTCACACACATCACTTCAAAAGTCTCCATTTCTTCAAGAAATAAAAGTAATAACTATGACTACTGTCAACAGAAGCACATTTCTCATCAAACACAAGTTTACTCCATCTTCCTTCCCCATTTCTTTCCTTCCCTGCCTGCTTGAGGGGGAAGCAAGCTCTTGTTAAGGTAGGCTCATGCTGCACAGGAGTGGAAGATCTGCTCAAGCTCCATTCCCCAGGAGTAAGAGAAACACAGAGGCCCACAGTTCAGCTGTAAGAAATGTATTGTGAATTAAGACAGGACTGTAACTTTAATTTAATGCAATTACTTGTTAATTTAATATCCCCAAATCATTATTGCTCTGGGGCTTTTGCCTGTAACTCCATTAATTCTTCTCATTTCATTCAGCTTGCAGCATACTGAACGGGGCTATGCTAATAGAGAAGTTGCAATTATTTATTTTGTGCATTTCCTGCTGACTGAGGTTATTGCACCATGCAAGAAATGTCAGTGGGTTTGAATAAAATACTGATAATGGCACGACAAAGTAAGAAGAGAGTGCAGTGCCATCATTTGTCATTGAGTTTTTGCCTTTTGGGTGAGCAGAAAGGCATTAAGTTGTTAAGTGACAGCATGGTATTACTGAAAACCCATCTTCAATTTTCAACCAGAATTAGATGATTTTTCTATTAGTGAAGTATTCCAAATTCCATTTAATTTACTTATGAAACGCATACAGTCAAGTTCTTACTGCTTAATCCAGCAACAGCTGTCGAAACAGCTTATTATAAACATGTTCAAAAACTTGAATGCATGGGGGTATACATGAGAAATGGAAAATTAAGTGACTTTTCTGTAAAAATTACCTAAATTACATTGCATTATTTTGTACAACTGCATTATTTAAACATCAATACTACAAAGGGTGATTAACGAAGGAAAAGGTCACGCTGCCAACCTCTACAGGAGCTTTATCCGTGTTCTATAAACAGTATGAATAAAAAGATTTAAAAAAAAAGATTTAAAAGGTAAATTTTCACATATCCCCTTATTAGCCTATGAAATTCATTACCTGAAGCCTAAGGAAACATTGCTATGATACAGTCACAGGACTGGATGAGCCTCTGAGAAGTCACAGGGCTAAGAGCACTCCAGTGCTCTGGCAATCTGTTCCAAACTGCAGTGACACTGATTTCTGCAGCCTGAGGAACACTGCTGGGATTTATGCCTTTATGACACATATCAATAAACCAGCAAAACCTTCACAAAACTCAAAAGCCTCCAACCTAGAAAAGGTAAAAGAGACAAAAGACTCCTAAACTAGCAAACGTGGGTTTGAGTTTCAAACACAGTGAAGAGTCCTTAGCTACAGTGAATTGCTGGCAGAAGTGCCGTCTGCTTCCACAGTCACAAAGTCAGTATTCAAATAACAGATTTTAAAAGCAAACAGAAAAAAACCCACCACTCCTGGTTCTGAATGGCTCTCCACAGAAACTTTCTTCTATTGGTTGCAGTTGCTGGTGATTTTTTTGAGTAGAGGAAGGGATGCTCTTGCATTTGGTTATATATTCACTCTCACAAAATAAGACTTAAGCCAGCAAAAAAGAAAAAAAAACAAGTTAATTCCCTTAAACTTGTCATAGCACTACAGGAATCACCAGCACTAGAACTGGCTTACTGAAAGTAATCTCTGGTATTTAGAGAGTTTTTCAGTAGGAGAGCAATTGCTTGAGGACTGCACATTCCCTGCTCGTGCCCCTCACTGACAGGACAAACTATTGCGCCCCGTAAAGCTGCTGTCACCATCTCAAAAGCAACAGGCACCTGCAAGATCAGGTCTCCAGGCACAAGACTCTGGAGTATTTACATTTTAATGAAATTAAATTAACCAGAACTTACACATCAGTAAGTATTACAATGCTTTTAGCAAACATTTCCCCCTCCAAACGCCCCTGTATTATACAGGCAAGATCCTCCTTACAGAAAGTCTGTACAAATCTTCAGAAAGCAAAAACTCAAGTCTCTACAGCCTAAACCATCTTGTTAACAGGTATGTTATCACCTAAATTTTGGAAGCGTTTCCATTTTCTCAGTACAAGAAGCCGAGATTTCTGAATCCATGTACCTTTTGTGCCATTTAATTCACGTAAGTTCCTAAACGCCTTGAACACCCAATTTCTGTAATGAAAGAGCTTTCATTTATCATCCAATCACCTTCCACTAACACTACTCTATTACTTTCAAATGCAATATGAAGTATAAAACACTCTGTGGGGCTTATAACAGCATGGAATGAGAACTGTATTAAAGCTGCTGCCTCTTGACCCAGAAAAAAGTACTCCCTGATGGTACCTTTCACTCAGGGCAGGAACTGTCAATCAGTCTGTCTGCAAAAGAGCACATCACTCAGGAAGCAGCAGGTATTTAAGACTTGCAAAAAGGTTGGAAACACGTGAATTTCATAGCAAATTAACATCTTAAATCAAGCTTAAGACTGGGGTCATTACTTTGAAATCCTTCACTCAACTGAAAGGTTCTGTGATGGTAGGAATGGGTCACAAAATCAAAGCTAACACGCAAATTAAATTCTAAATTTGGTGATAAAAGTTAGACCATGGTTCTAAATTAAAGCACTAATGAGTGCTACTGACAGCACGGAGAAGAGAGCCTCACTTCAGTCCTGCAGATGTAGCCTTTGCTGAGCTGGGCTATCTTTTATCAGCAAAGGATCCCTTTCAGACCGATAAGCATCCATCAATGTGTGCTCTAAAGTACAGCAAAAAAAACAAAAACCCAAACCAAAAATCAAAACTTCAAAGGTAAAAAGGGCAACAAAGAGCAGTGCCCAGTGTAAAATTAATGCCGAGGTGCTCAAAATCCCCACAGAGACCTGACTCTGTTCTGAATAGGGTGCCTACACTTGTTTCAGCCATCTGCAGCAGCGCTCCCAGTCCTGCTGCCAAACAGCAGTCTCAGCACCCGCCTGACCTCAGCAAGAGGGAAGACATGTAAAGGAAACTATTCCCATTCCTTTATCTGTTTTAACTGTAGCTTCCCCCAAACAGGGCAGAACAAAAACCAAAACCCAACCAAAAAGGACTATAGAAGGAGGTCGGACATAACAGAAAGATTGCCAGCAGGTAGAAAGGAAAAAAGAAGAGGGATTAGCATCTTCTAACTTCATTCCAAGAACAGCAGACTTGAGTAGGCTGAAATGTGTGACAGTATTCCATGCAAAAACTTGAGCTGTCAAAAATGAAAACCAAACCACCTGTACAGACTACACACAGAGATTTAGTTAAAAATGTCAAAATTATACAGAAAGTAGAAGAGCAGGAGAACTGATTTATCAGATTAACAATACACAGCAGAAATAAAGAATATAAACATGAAAATATGTGTAAGATGTGCCTCGAAGGCTTGTTCAGATATTGTCTGTATGTCAAAAAATGTGACATTGCACAGCTTGTTTCAAAGACAACAGCAATGACTGACTGGAAGTGAAGAGTGTACAGATTCAAGGCATGATTACAGAAATGGGGATGATTTCCA
Source organism: Anabacerthia variegaticeps (assembly GCA_035583185.1). NCBI lineage: Eukaryota > Metazoa > Chordata > Aves > Passeriformes > Furnariidae > Anabacerthia > Anabacerthia variegaticeps. Next base: position 3,199,037 of record JAWWEW010000002.1, on the reverse strand, counting down.
AGATCACATCAATTCACAGTCTACTTAATCACACAATCCCAGAATGGGTCAGGTGGGAACGGTATCTGTGGGTCACCTGGTCCAACCTCCCTGCTCCAGCAGGGTCATCCCAAAGCACACGGCACAGCATTGCATCCAGATGCTTCTGGAATATCTCCAGTGAGGAAGACTCCATACCCTCTCTCAACAATCTGTTCCTGTGCTCAGTCACCCTCACAGTAAAGAAGTTCTTCCTCATGTTCAGGTGGAACTTCCTGTGCATCAGTTCCTACCCATTACCTCTCACCCTGTTGCTCGGCACCACCGAGCAGAGCCTGGATCATCCTCTGACACCTCCCTGCAGATACTGAAAGACATTGATGAGGTCCCCTCTCAGTCATCTCTTCTTCAGGCTGAACAGGCCCAACTCCCTCAGCTTGTCCTCATAAGAGACATGCTCCAGACCTTTCATCATCCTCATAGTCCTCCACTGGACCCGATTCAGGAGTTCCATGTCTCTTGCCCAGAGGACCCCAGAACTGGACACACCACTCCAGGTGATCCTCACTAGGGCTGAGTAGAGGGGCAGGATCACCTCCCTCGACCTGCTGACAATGCTCTTCCTAAGGCACCCCAGGACTGCTTATGACTGGAAAACAAAACTGATCCATGTTATGGTTCAAAGCAGTCATCTTCCTGCGATGATGATGATGACTCGAGGCAGAGGGGCAAAGAAAAAAAACCACTAGATTTCCTAAAAGTGAAGGGGAAAAGAACAGTTCTCCCAAGTTAAGACAGGCTCAGGTTTCTTTCTCACACAGTCCAGCTCCAGACTAGTGCAGATCCAATTCCTGTATCCGAGCTATGAAGACTCCCAGAGGTATCGGGGGGAAGGGGGAAGGACAACCCTCCAAGTCATTCAAGGAGTGCTTCTCTTCTTGGGCAAATTGTTCCTCTTAGGCTCTATTTTGGAGTTGTCCTCCCACTCAGTTATTTCTAAATCTTCATGTTGTTGAAAAATTCTTTATTTTATATATAGGGAAAATGAGTAAAAATGTGTGGTTTATCTTTAGCATGCCTCTTGTGAATTCCTGTCCTTCTCACATCAACAGATAATATTTAATCTAGTAAACTTTGGCATAATTTAAAATAGCACTAGTCTCAAAAGTCTTGCAGATCTCCAGCATTTGGAATGTTATTCTTCAGGGAACCCATTAATTTTCACAAAAAGGTCTCAAAGGGGTGTATTAATTAACAGATCCAAGTAATCTACAAAAACTGAAATACAGCCAAACCACTCTGCACGTACTCCCAGCTCATTAAAAACACCAAAATCCTCAGTTTAACATGAAATAATTCCCACATGACTTTCAAAAAAGCTTACACAAGTATGGTATTTAAAAATCGTTTTAAATGCTAGGGAAATTTACTATGATTTATTATCACAATTACACATAATAAACCTTTCAGAGCTATGGTTCTAGCGTAAGTTAGAACCGCTACTATGTGATAAAGTGCTTCATCAGTATGTCCTTTCCATATGGGCTCTGTGCTCCCACTCCCCTCCCTGCTTTTTATGGAGCATTTGGTTCAATCTGTTTAAATTACTACAGAAACAGATTCAACCTTACAATTGTTAGAAAGTCTAAAGAGGATGAAGAACTCAAGAAGTGATACTAAAGATTGATAAAAACTAACCCCAAAGAGAGGAGGAAGCAAACAAGGCCAAGTAGTTGCATTGTTTAAGCATCAAACCAGATTGAGGGTGCCCAGGGATTAGAAATTCTTTGTAAACACTTCCCACCTACTGTTTAATTCAGATGGTTCTTGAGAATTCAGCAAAAAAACACACTCAGAACATTTCAATGACTATCCAAACTATGCCACCACAGTCCTAACTTTGTTCTACTCAAACTAAACCAGCTGACACATTTTCTTCTGTCTTCTTCTTCCTTCTCCCCACACTCCCCCCACTCATGACTGTGCACAGCCATTTCACACGTGCCCCAAGTTCCCAACTGCAAGGTCACAAAACCCTAACCTCATTACAAAATTTGGCCATCAAAGTGAATCTTGCAGTTTTATTTTGCAATCTGTCCAAGATAAAATGTGTCCTATTTCTAAGAAGAAAAAAAGAGAATACTCAAAAACCTTGAATAACCCCAAAACCTTACATTTAACTTTCTGCTTCTGGGCCTCTGTTGTGACTTTACTCTCCTAAGAAAAAGTACTTACAGTACTTTTTTGTCTACATTTGAATGAAAGGTCATTGGGTTGGTTCTTTCTGCAAATATACACTTAAAGTTATATAATGGAACAATAAATAACTGCAACACTGCAGACTCTGGCACAGATATTCACATGAAAAGCATATTCAAGCACTTCACTGTAGAGTGAGTTTAAAGCCCCCAGAATATCACACAGGTTGAAGTGCTCCATTACATCAGGATATGACATGCCTTGCACTGTACAATGTAGCACACTTTAAATGCCTGAACCATCCATCCCAGTCCTTTGCTTTATCACAACATACATGCAGTTGAAGGACATTCATTATCAGAGGTACCAATTTTCATATAAGCACTGCTAACCCACGTCATTATTTAGCTAAAGAATTCAAATCAGTCCCCAAAAACTATTAAATTGAGCATTACTGCTTCATTTTTTGAGGCACTCTGAGTTCCATGGATGTTGACTTACCACTAGACCAGGATACAGCATTAAAACAATGTTTGTTTGGGGTTTTTTTTATTATTATTTTTGGCCAGAAGGCTCAGAAACCCAGGGAAGTCAGTTTTAGACAGAAAACTCTGACTGATCTCAGCAGCCATCAATCTCTCTTCACTTACTGTTGCCTTGTTTGTCCTTCCCCTGCCACCATCTGTGTCCTGGGAGGTAACTAACCCATTCAAACACGGCCCAAAGCACAGTTTCCTTGCCTCCCCCAGACACCAGCCACGAACACTGCAGCTCAGACTGTGGGGTAACTAAAGGATGCTATGCAAGTCCCATCCCTGGAAGTGTCCCAGGCCAGGCTGGACAGGGCTTGGAGCAACCTGGGACAGTGGAAGGTGTCCCTGCCCATGGCAGGGGGTGGAATGAGATGGTCTTTGAGGTCCTTCCAACCCAAACCATTCTAGTGCTGCTCGGTATATGGCTGATGGCCCCTCTGCTTTTGAAAGCAGTGATATAAATATGCACACACTTTACTAAGACACTCATACAAGAAGGGTACATTAAAATAGCAGTGCTTGGGGAAGCACTATAGCATTTGGCAGCATCCATTCCTGTAAAATTTTACTGAACATCTTAAAGTTGTCTTCAAAGTTGATTTACAGTTGGTTAGCAGAATTATGAGACTTGGTTTCCCAGTACTTTCAATCCATAACTCTAAAACATGTGAAAAGCCAAAAAAGTAACAAACAGAATTACAGGGACTTCACTGATACTAAGTTTAAAAACTCAAACATAATAGAAAAAAGTCAAATAAATAAACAAACTCCTCTCCTCCCTCCTTACACAGCCCAATTAAGAGGTCTAACCATCGCAGCAACATTAAGACGACTTGACCAGCACTTGCCTGGAGGGTGGTCTCTCTTCCTTAACTGTTGCTTCCAGGGTGTGAAAGAATTTGTCATACAGTTCTAAATAATAAGGTGGTGTCGTTTTTCTTGTATTATTGTTGTTCTCAAACCTCTGCTATTTTAAAAGGAAAATGTTTTTGAGTATCAGATAGGAACCCATCCAAGACACTTCCCTTCACAGCAAAGCACAAGTGTGCTCTTTTCAATACAAGAAATTAATGTAAAAGGTTGAAAATAACCTCTATTTCTGAATTAAATTTAAAATCAAAATATAAAAATAAAGCAAGGTAAAAAAACCTCTCTGAAGCTATATGGAAAACTATAAATCATAAATTTTAATAAAACAAACTTGCTTCGTTTTGGACAGCCACTGCCTAAAACATGCCATTTTCACACACAGATGGTTTAAGGAAAAAACAACCAAACCCAAACAAATAAACACTAACAGAACAGACATTCAGTCTGGAAATAGCCCTGATAAATGTAGAAACTTCAGTTTTCAGCATTGCAGTCCATTAACTTCCATGACTATGAAGTCTCACAAGGAAACAAGGATGATCATACCTTTAGACAAACGTTCATCTGGGAGACATTTTTATTTCAAATGCAAACATCCATGTCCCAGGACCCAGGATCTGAAATCTCCATCAGTTTTGGTTTGATTATAAGTTAGAGTTATAAGCCTAATTGTTTTGAAACAAGGCAAGAAAGAGATCCAAGAAAAGCTGACAAGTACTATTCTATCATTTAATATTAATTAGTGGGAAATGAAAATCAAGATGTTCTTTGTCTGGTTTGACAGAACCAGTTTGTTAGTTACATCATCTGTCCTACATTTATGACAGAAAAATCTTAACGTGAATTTAATGATACAGTTTAAGACTGAACTAAAAACTTTATAGATTTGTCAAATTTTAGCAACATCTGCAATTGGGATGAGATTTTCAGAATACGCTGAGCATCCCCAAGGAAATCTAGTCATGTTACCCAAGTCTCTGCAAGAGAATTGGTCTCTCCTGCAATATGGATGTTTGTTTATACACCTGCAGAGTAGCTGCTGAAAGCTGGATCTGAATTAAAATTTGAGCACTTATGTGATATAGAAAGTTTGTCCCTGAAGTCAAGCACAGCTCCTGAAAATTTCTGCATTAGTGAAAATATTCAAGCAAGATTATTACTGCCATATATCCGCTCCGTTTCATAGCTCCCAAATCTCTAGTTAGGGATCCTTTACTCCTTAGCTGATCTGCAGAGAACTTAGTGGAGGCAAAAAAAAACACAAACCAATGTGATCTAATTATGATGCTCATGAAATTTTCTAGTTTTATGCCAGTCCTAATTAATTATAACAGCAGCAATTAAAGTCTATCCAGTAAATAAACCCATAACCATAACTCAGCACTGCTGTGCATCTTCCACCAGCTCCTAAGTACTTGTTTCCACACAAGGACACACCATCCTTCTCGCAGCCAGGAGGAAGAGAACAAAGGCACTACCACAGACAGTGTACAGCCTCTTGTTTTTCGGGCATCTCCTTCAAAACCAAGTGTTAAAGACCTAGCACTGCATTCCTAGGAGGCAGTGGTATGCTAGTCTATGCTATCCTCTCTTAACTATAGCAAGAAAGTTGTATCCCAGCCTAAAACACTACCAGAAAAATGGGCATCAGGTACAGAAGTGAAACTACTGAAAAGGCTTTTCTGAATTAAGGATGACTTTGGCTAAACACTCCAAACATACAGGATTCTCTATTGCTTGATCTCCTGATCAATTGTATTTGGACATTTTCTAATACTGGAAATTCTCCAGGAAGATAATTCTGAAAGATTAAGAACAGAAATCACAAGTAGAGGAACATGGAAGGAACTGTGAAGAGAACTGACCAACAAACCTTTAAAAGTCAGCTACAGCTTTTCAAGTCATAAACCCAGGGGAATCCACTCCCTTCCCACTGGACTCGAACATGCTTTTCAACAGATTTAAAACTTCACCTTTCAAACTGAGTTCAACTCTTACTTTTACTGTCAATATTATCAGTTGCTTATCAGCTCCAAGTGTGTCAATACTGGTATTTTCAGAACTTAAAATGAATATTGAAATTACAAGGGAATAAAAAGGAAATCATCACTAGGAGGAAGCAAAATAAAAGAAACAGTATGCATATTTTGTAAGTACTTCCAATACATATGTTTCAGTGTATATATAAGATATGAGATGTGAAAATACACAGGCACACCTGCAAAGGGGACAGCAGTGCAAGTGTGAAGTAATTCCCATTTTGTAAGGAAATCAAAAGGCCAGCATTTAGCAATCATGCCAGACATTTCATAAACATGGGATCCTAAATTTCATTCCATTATAATCCTGTCTTGACAGTACAGCTCTGTAACACAGTGTATTTTCAAGTGCAAGAGAACTGGCACCTGTTCAGCAATGCAGAGCCCAACATCCTGAAGCTGGAACCTTGGAGATGCTTTTCCTGGGCGGTTCCAATCCCTCCATACTGTGAAACTACAAGGGAGTGCTCTCCTACCTCAAGGAAGGCACACTCTGAAGTGTGAAAAAAAGGCAATTCCTCAACATTTTAGGCACAGAACTTTGTCCTGTGTCATCTTCACATGGAGCGTAAACAATTGGCTAAAACCACATCTATGCTTCTTCTTTTCCAGTGTATCTATGTGGAATAATCCCAACTACTCTGTGAGAGTTTAAAGGTTATTCCAAGAGATACAAAAGATGGTATCTGAGAAAACTCTATAATGTATATTAACTGCTAAGTATCATCTTAAGCACATGGAAGCACAAATGATGAGAATGTCCTGAGGAAAGACCCGGCATCATTCTTGCAGTTTTCACAGATACTTTTGTACCTATGAACTTTCATTCAACAATGCTGCAACTTTGCCCATAATCCAACAATTCTCTTTTTTTTTCTGCTAGCTGTAAAGTTACTTATCCCAACAAGAGTAAATACCCCTTCTTTTGCCTTTGAATTTCTTCTATTTGTCTTGCTTTTCTTCAGAGACACTGCAACTACTATAGTTCGAGTACTATGTTCATTTTAGTAATTGAAAATCTCATTTAAAAATATTTATATAGCAAAGAAACAACTAAAGACTGTTTGAACATTCAGACTTGAACATGCTATAAGATAAGCACCGGTATGGGATTTTCCCATAGGGATCAGGAGACAGAGCTATGCAAATGGAAACTGCCATTTTTATGTACTTCTCTGTTAGTGTTGCATCTCTAAATCACTGCAACCATAAAAGACCCAACCCTTCAGAGATTTTACACTCAGGTTATGGAACTGGCCTACAAACAAATGGCAGTGGATTTCAGTTCCTATCACCTCAGCCAATAGAAAGGAATCTTTAGGACAGGAGGTTTCTAATCCATGCTCAGCTAACCATAAATCAGACTAAGAATAAGAAAAGATCACAGGCATTACTAAAGCAATTTACAATTTCTACAGGAGAGTATCAATCAGAGAATGAAAAGTGCCTTACGGTATTAATTGCAATGCATTAAATGCTTTGGCAAATAGAATTCCTCATTAAAACAAGGCAAGTGCAACCTTCTATATTATTGCAGATTATTTCTGTACATTATGTATTATTCTTGTATCGATGTAAGTCATTTAATCTATTTATAATATACAAAATTTCTGGAGTCTTATATTTTATGGCACTCTGCCTTCTTCTCTACCACAACGTATTATGCACTGAACACTGTCTGGTTCTCAGAAACATCAATCCAGAATGCTCCTCACCTTCCCAGAAAACAAACCACTTATCTATAAGCTAATTATACAGATGTTGCTGATTCCAGTATTTAAAAAGTCTTGGTGTGACTGCCTAAAACTTTTACTTTTTTAAAAAACTGCATGTTCCAAAGACATGTATTTCCTTACATGGAGAAACTCATTGCCAAACAATAGAAAACTTAAAAAGTGACACACGGAACAAAAACAGAGCTTCTAACCATCCTAAAGAAACTATTTGCTCCTTGACAAATAGCAGTCCTGAATGGGTGCTAAACATATAATAAAAAGGTAAATGGCTGTTCAATTTACAAGAAAAATTCAGTCTTTTACCTTAATTGAGAATCTTCTTGCAAATAACCATTTAGAAATGCATCAAAGTCAACGAAGCATCAATACAGATACAATTCACCTTTTCAAAATCCTAAACTTTAGCATTTCACTCTTCTATGAAAATCCGAGCATTTAAAAAAATTCCACAATATGAATTCCATCATGCAAATTATTATGTCTTTAAAGCTCACTAATATATTTAGTTCCAATAAAATCCCAACATCTCGTCCACACTTTGTAAAATACATTTTTAAGCAAACTTATTTTCAAAATAACAGTCTTTAAAGTTAGTAATTCATTCCTTATGACATGTCAAAACCACTTCTTTCATTTTTCATAAATTACATCCGTTCAACATAAGCTCAGTTGAATTAAATGTTTAGTTTTTTAGTATATTTGGTGCTCACAGTAGCTGGATCACCACAGGCTGATTGTTTTCAGTTAAACACTTATCAGAAAATTACTAACCCAATCTAGTCAATCGCTTTCTGTCCACAGACTATCGGGAATAACAAGAAAAAACAACAAATTTAGTAGAACTGACAGTTACCAGGTCTCATAACTTTCAGTCTACGGAGACTACATATAAAGTTACAACAGTATCTTTTTATAATCATGTTTTTTGCAAACAAGTACTTCCAGGCTTTTCTGCAACATCAGCTTCAATAACTAGGAAGGTAACTAGTAAAAGACAAATAAAATGCTATTTGCTTCCCCTCTGTTGACCCTACTGGAAAATTTTATTTTTTTTCTGGTCAAGACGCTTGTTCAGTAACAAAATTACAGAGATACCCAGCTGGTCTCAGGTGTGCACCATAAAAGCACACAGTGACTCAGATTATTGCTGCCACAGTTCCCAAGCACCCCTTAGAGCCACGGCCAAGGCTGTCCCACGGGAGTCATCGCTCGTGGCCAGAGCTGCAGACTCAGATAATGAGAAATAAAAAGGCTTCTTAAGGCTATGATAGCCAAAAGCTTTAGAGATGAACAGTAAGGAGGAAGAAGAATGGGGGGAAGAGAGAAAGGCATAGCCAAAAGCTTTAGAGATGAACAGCAAGTAGAAAGGAGAATGGGGGGAAGAGACAAAGCGGGAGCTAAAGGAACCATTTCCTTCCTTATTATTGCTGTGTTAGATAGAAAAAAGCTCCAGATGAGGAAGCAAGGGTTGTATCCAGGAGCTGTGCATCCACACTGCCAGGGCAAAAAGCCCTCACAATGCTAATCAAAGTGTGGCAGGATAGCCAGAGCCCAGGAGCACACAGCCAGGAGATTCTTCCTATCCCTCTCCAAGCAGTGTTGAGTGCTCCCACCACACTTTGGGGCTCCAGAGTTATTTGTCTCCTGTTCTTTGTGGAACTTTACATGCAGTTTAAACACACATTCATACTTCCCATAAAGACCAGTCATGGGGGGGGAAAAAGTCATTAATGCAAGCATTTATGAAAGGAAAGCATTTGAATTTCCTATATGGCAAAGAGAGAGACAAATTTATTAACAACATTAATTTCATGGTAATATACTTGACAGGATTTATCTGGTAAAGTTAAGAGTTTAAAACACCACAAAAAACCTCCTTAGTGCAAGCACACAGACTGATCTGTCAGAGTGACCCAGGCTGAGCTGCTCTTGTTTCTCCCTCGTGTCAGGAAGATGCACCAAGTGACCTGTTAGCTCTGCATTTAACTATCTCTTACATTAGCTCCTTCAAACATATTCAAAGGCTGATAAAATTGAGAGAGGGAAAGAAGAGAAATATGGATTTTTTTTTCCCATATATACAAGGAGATAAGGATTAACTCATACTTCTGAAAAGAGACAAAATTTGAATATTTCAAAAGAGGCTGAATTGAGTATTTGAATATTTCAGCACTCACAAAAATCAAATCCTGCAACTGCACCGTCTACACTTATTCAGCAGACAAAATCTAATAGCACATTTATCTGTAAGTATTATTAGATACATTACTTGTACATATTCCTGTAATTGTTTAGGTCCTCTACAGAATTAAATCACAGGATGCTGAGACTGGAAAGGCCCTCTGGAAATCATCTGGTCCACCTCCCCTGCTCAAGCAGGGCTACACAGAGCCAGCTGACCAGCACCATGTCCAGATGGCTTTTAAGTATTTCCAAGGTGGGCGACTCCACAACCTTTTCGGGCAGCCCATGCCAGTTCTTAGCCACCCTCACAGTGAAAAAACACTTCCTGATATCCACAGGGACCCTGCTGTGCTTCAGTTTGTGCCCATTGCCTCTGGTCCTGCCACTGGGCACCACTGAAAAGGGCCCAGCCCCACGTTTTTGCACCCTCCCTGTGATATCTGCACACATTCATAACATCAGTCCCTAAGCCTTCTTTTGTCCAGGCTGAGCAGTCCCAGCTCTCTCAGCCTTTCCTCACAGGAGAGATGCTTGCATGTCATATTCCTTTAAAAGCAGGTATAATTTCTGTAGGAAAATTAAGCAGCAGCTCATGTTGCTAATGCAAATCTCTAATTCACTGTAGCTACTCATGCAAGAAATCAGCACATGATGGTACAATTAAAAAGTTTTACTGTTAATGGAAAAATGTAATTTAATAAAAAAAAAATCTTTTCTAATGCCCTAGGAAGCAAGAGAGTTTAAATAATTAGTAAGGACTTTTTTACCTTCCTAAATTCTTCTTCAAGAGCAAATTTTCACATGAATTTTGGACTTTGAATCCTATTTCTTACCTTGTGTTACACAAGGACACAATATGATTTGTATGACTGATCACCCCTTGGTAGATGGACCCTATTTTGCTTGGCATCGTTCAGACATGGAACAAAATGACATTACTTCACCAGCTCTGAGACAACAGAGAGATGGAAACAAATGGGCAGAACACAGGAGAAAGGGAGACAACATTTGTCAGTCTGACAGGCAGCAGTCTCAGCAAACCATCAGGGTAACTGTTGTCAGAATCCACAGGCATCACAAAGAATATCAAGGAATGACAAGACAGACCAGGACCAAACTGCTTTGAGATGTTAATACAGAGCTCTTGGCATATGAAAGGGGCACAGAAAAAACTACCAAAATGTTTCCTTAAAAATCTGTGTTACTTCTGCTACCTCATTTATACACAGCACAGTCTTAATGTCCTGCTCTTCCCACAAGCAACTCTAAGAAAAATCGAGAAGTTTGGGAATGAAATGGAAAACTGGGAGTGATGTCTATAAAGGACCACCACAGAGCACAGCACAGGTATCAAAGTCTGACTGGCACAGGAAGACACATGGCTCTTCACACACTGCCATACTGTCTCTGCCCCGTGACCTTGCTGTAAGAAAAGAAAAATTTTAACTCTAAAGAGAACATGCACATCAATATCCCCTCGTTTTGCAGTAAACAAGGCTATGATCTGTTCCAAAAGAAGTTCCTCTTCCCTGCAAAGCTGATTCCTCTGTGTGATGTGCACATGCACCTGTGTGCTCATACATACTCATACGTTAAGGAGGAAAAGCAGTAAATGGGAAGTAGAGAGAGAAAGAGTTCAGGGCTCACAATACTTTCTCACCTCCATCACTTGGCATGAAGTACTGCAAGATTGTACCTTTAATTTCAATTACACAATTTTATGCTGCAAGTCAATTTTCATGGTTCCTAACGAGATAAGTTTTTTAAAATCTTCTTTGTAACCCACTGATAAAAAACAGGGGAAACTAGTATAATAAGATATAATGATGAATTAGTCCCTATTGAAAAGTTATCTTTTATTAGGCCCATCAGGAAAGGCGAGATAATCACTAAACATTTTGTATTTGCTTTTCTTTACTATTATCTCCAGCTTCATATTTTTACTGTGCCAAGGCAGAGCATTAGCAATTCTCTATCTTTTTCTTTGACAAACTATCAAACAAGGATAAAGGATTTGAGAACATGAGGTTACATGTAAACAAGAATAATATACATTTTCTATTTATGCAGATATACTTAGTAGGCAAAACATCCATTTAAAATATAGAATCACAGAGTTATTGAGATTGGAAGAGACCTCTAAGATCAGTGAGCTCAACTGTTAAACCAACACCACTGTGGTGCCTTGCTAAAAACCAGCACCACTGTGGTGCCTTGCTAAACTGTGTCCCCCAAGTGCCACGTCCACACACCTTTTGAACACTTACAGGGATGGAGATTTCATCACTGCCCTGGGCAGCCCATTCCAACGCCTGACCACCCTTTCAGGGAAGAAAATTTTCCTATTATCTAATGCAAACCTGCCCTGGTGCACATATTAGGCCATATATTTTACAAATTCTATGCCACTTCTGACTGCAAGTACAGTAATTGCATCCAAGCAGCGACTATGCATGATAATTGTGAAATAAAATTTGAATGGAAGACTGCATGGAAAGGAAAAAAGATGGCATCTTAAAAAATAGCCAAAAAAAAAGGCAAAAAATGTTTATTTTTCAGCTTCATCTTAGGTAATCATCTCTCCAAAATAACACATGACATTTTCCAGGTTTTCAATGCTGTGCTAACCATTAAAACTGCACTGAATAACATTTGTGTAGGCTTCTTTCTTTTCCCAAGTGAAGACAATATGAGCCATGAGAAATGCAGCATTCCATATGGTGACAGCAGAAGGGCCTTCCATTGGAAACCATGCAAACCCCTCGGGGTGACAGCAAAGGTGCAGGAAGCAGGTGAGGAGAAAGTGAACAAGTAAGAGTGAGGAGATCCTGTAGCCATGATAGATCCTATTATGGTGCCTCCTGTAGGCAGAGTAAGAGTTACCAGGATATTTAAAAGAACACTGGAGAAATGTGAGCTTAATGCAGAAAGGAACACCCATCTGATGATTTGAAAAGTAGGAATCTTTCAGCTTTAGCAGAAAGCCAACATGGTTTCCCAAGGGATTTTTCTTCCCCCTCTGCTAATACAGGTTTCAACGAATACTGATGAAGGCCTGAAGAAAAATCTACATTCGCTTTCTGATAGGTGAAAACTGTAAATTTGGACTTGCAGCAGGTGCTCCAGTTTCTAAGGAAATGTAAAGAAACTCAGTAATATCCATACACAAAACAGATTCTGTTCTGTCTTCTTGATACACTGACTCTGGTGAGCAAAACCTAAGCCATGAAAAAGCAAATCTGAACTCATAAGTCAGCACAATGTTTTTTCATCTATCCTATGATCTACAAGAAAAAATTAAGTTTCATCTATTGGATATGAATTTCCCCCTTTTGTCTGTAAAATCAAATAGACAATCATAATTACCAGAAATGTACTTAGTGAGAGTTCAGAATTTCTTTACATGGGCCATTCTTATTTAATTACATACACCAATAATTTAATCTAAGTCATTCTTCTCTGAAAAATCTTGATTTATGCATTTAAAAACCTCTTGGACTTCCAAGGAAAGCCAAATTCGGGACCGAATAGCTGCTTTGTCAAACTGAAAATGATAAGCCAAGCTCTGTGTGCATTAGCTGCGTGCCTTGAGATCAAATTCTACAGCATCTAACAAGGTATGAGCTCCATTTGAAGCTCTTCCCCCCAAAAAGAGGGTATGTGCAACTTCCTTTCCCTCTGAGTTCTTGGCCAGCTGCAGCCAAGAGGGTCCTAAAAGTGACTCTTTCTTCAACAGAGATCTATTCTCTTGAAATACGTGGGACTTCTGTTATTCCTCTGCCAAATTTGTTTGAAATTGAGCAGAGTGTTAAAAAAAAATACTGTAGGAAACACTGTCAAAAAAGGCAAAACAGCCTACAATACAGCCTTTAGCATTAACAAGAGAAACAACACAGTCTTTCTTTCCTGTCACTTAAAAAGAGTGATTTGAAGCAGTAGTATTCAGACAGGAAAAATCTTTGTTAATTGAAATAAGCTTTAAATGCTTTCTTTAAGACATAGTTAAATATGTAGAAACTGTGGCCCGTCACGTAGACAGATTTTTTTTTTAAGCAAATGGAAAGTTCAATTATATTGTTTACATTTTTTCAAGAACACTTTAATATTCTTTTGTTCTTTACATGCTTTTATATTATCACGTTTTTTTAAATAAGCATGCCAGTTAATTTTAGAGCACTACCTCAAACTCTCATTTTCTTTTAAGCATTATCTTTACATGAAAGTCAATATCACATTTTCAGTGTATGAAATTAAATACACATCCTTGCTGGCAGGTTTTTCTCAGTGTAGTTGCTGTTTCTCCAAGCAAGTTCTAAAGCATTTTCTAATAAGTTTAAATACATCCAATTTATTTTTATTCCAGCAAATTGCTTTCTCAAGTGGCATTGTATCCTTAAGGTGTGATATCCAGTTATCAACTGCAAAAAATACTTAGAATTCCCCAGCACATTAAAGTATCTCTTCCAGCAACACCTAGAAGCACTGGATATAAGGATCTACAAAAATGCTTTCAGTACAAAGGATATAAAAACACAATTCAAGAAAGATAAAGAAAACAAGGAATAGTCTAACATGAACACATGTGATATTTATCTGTTGTTTGATTGTAAGATAATGGAAAAGTTTTGGTAGAGATTCCTTTCTTGACTAGTCTATGAACTTCTAATATTTGCAGTTATACTTTCTGTATTGCAAGATTCACAAGTAGATTCCAGCCATATTCAGAAGGAATCTGCAGTTTAAATCTGGCTTCCTCTACAGGCAAAGGGAGACTTAAAGAGTGACAAGGAAATGACGACCTGAGCCTGGTCCCTCTGCAGTCCATTATCACACATGGCTCATGCTGATGCAGCCTGTAGAGTTTACAGTGTGATGGCTACTCTATCTGAGCCGCTGAAAGTCTTCCCAACTGTGGAAGTGTCGTCTTCTCCATCCTCCAGACTGGTTTTCTTTTTTGTTTGTAATTTTTTAAACACACTGTTCTTGAACTTGGCATTCTCAGATAAAGAAGCCACTAATATTTTGGGTGGATTTACTACAGCCTCCCTGGAGGAGCACACAGAGACAGCAGCTGCAAGCTCTCTTTCGTGCTACAACCAATACGACTATACAATTCAGGAGAAAACTATTCAAAACCAGACAGAAAACCAAAACTGAGCATCTGGGAGATCAAGCAGAAGCCTGCCCAGTGAGGCCAAAGCTCCCAGCAGTGTGGTGGTTATTTACTGCAAAATAAGGGCAGTCACCTAAAAGTACCTGTGACCTTTGCATTGTAATTGTTAAATGTGCACAGATGTTACTCTATTCACACAGACAACTTACCTTACAGCCACGTCATCACGTGCCCATGTGCACCATTGCTTCCCCTGGCTCTGGCTGTGACCTCTTTACATGGTGCACCACTCTTTCTTCACTACACTGATAGTCTTTTTTAATGAGTCTTAATCTGCATGAGAATTCCACTGCCCAAGTTTTTGACTCTTAAAACATAACTACATTGGATTATGGCTCTTGGATATAGCAAGAAATTAAGTTCCTATGATTAAGTGTAGGAAAACCGCTTTTCTTTAGGGAAATACCTTCAGAAGTAATCTACCAGCACTCGAGTACAGCACGAACAGCATCAAGCTACATCAAGTTTATGCGAATGACAAAAGTCTATTAACATTATTTTAAAAATATATTCATACCTAAACAATATGTCAGAACTGTCAGAACTTAGCTACAAGGTTTTACTTTTTAAAAAACATTTTTAGGTTCATTCTTCCTCAGCTGCAGCTAACAAGCCCTGAAATGTCATTGCTCACAGGCTATTTGCACACTCAAGCTAATCTAAATTTAAACTCTTCTGATTTTTGACCCAAGGGAATAAACTGCAATCAAACACAAATTGCAAAAATATTCAGCATTATAATTCAGTTTCCTGGAACCTGAGTTTACAGTCATCTCTGGTTTCCATTTTAATATCCACTAAATCCCACCCTTCTTACATAAAAGATGAACCTCAATCTGTAAACAGTTCTGCCCAGGTGTTTTACTGTATTTGCACTCCTACTGCATTTCATGATCACTTTTTACACTTTCAGATTCTTCAGAGAGAAAGTTCCCTTGATTGCTGCCAGTAATTTTTCAGAAATTTACTTGCAGTAAATGCTTCTCAATGACCTGTTGAAAAATAAAACTCAGCACGAACATAATAAAATTAATGCAGTGTTAGAGGTTCCTACCAGCTCACTGCCAAGTCGTGCACTTTCACAACGTTGCTCAGTTGATACTCTTCAGATTCCAGGGGCTGAGTGTGTTCTTTAGCATGCTCAAGGTACGTGTTCACTTCACTATCAACAGGGAACTCGGAATCCTGGAGAAAAACATAACATTAATAATTCTCAGAAATGCCACTTAACTTCACACAATGTTCTACCTACTGGGTTACTACTTTGAAAATACAATTTTGTCTTATTTTTTCTCCTCTATTCAACTTGTATAATTTTTTTAATCACTGTTATCCTGATTTTATTAGTTTTGATACATGTTGTTAAAGTTTACTAAGCAGGTATAGCTGTAAGGCTGGGGTTTATAGCAAACAACTGAACACTAGTAGTTTGTTCTTTTAATATTACATTCCTAGGAGTTAACTCCTGGGCAGTTATATGAATATAGCATTGCTCTAAAAAGAGATTAACCATGAGTACTAATCATGATCTCCAACCAAGTGTGAATTCACTGTTTACACCAGCAAAACCTCTTCTTCCTCCAAAACACAAAAAAAATCCACTTATGTGGTTCAACACAACAGTAATGGAAAAGAAGAAACTCAATACTGTAGATACAGTGAGATACAATAAAAAACGGCAAATAAAGTTTTGTAGCCGTTTATACTCATAAAATAGTTCATGTAACAATACTGGTGTAAGTGACAAAACTTCAGCCTAATACTTTTATTGTTCATGCCATTTAAGTACCTGCTACTGGAAGAAGTTACGATGCTCAAAAAGGAGAGTTGTTAAATTGCTAGTTTAAAATCCCTTACATTAAATTCAGGACAATCTCTGGTTTTAGCAACTATTTTGTGGAGGACAGACAAAAGTTAAAGTCAAAGGTAAATGAATTCATTTGCTTTGAACAGAAAATGAACGTTTTGAAGTTGTTAAACAGCAAGTTTAAAATTAGCAATTTAAAACACAATGATTTGTCCCACTATTAGAAGAACTTAACTTCTCTAAATCTTACCATTTCATCAATTAGCAGCTGGAAAGCTCCTTCAATTTGGAACTAAAGAACTACTCCCATTGTCCAAATCCATTTTATTTTATTCTCTTTATTGTCCCTAGGCTTACCTCCCATACTGGAGATCAAAAGAATAAAGTTGAGCTGTACTACCAAGCTCAGTGCAGCCTGATGTGTGGTGTAATTACTGATTTATCAGCTAAATGAAACAGTTTCCACTAGAATTACAAATGGAAAAAACTCACACAGGGGCTACAGCAACAGGCAGTTCTGGATATGCAGCAAACTAGGGAGACAGCATCTGCTGTGGATCTGTGCCTCCGGAACACTTACAGACCTGGAGCAAAGTCCTTTCTTCAGGACTACATTTGAGCATCCGTTTATTTGCAATGGTTAAGTATGTACTTGAAAAAAACAATTAGTTAAACCATCCTGTCAGCCAAACTGACAGAATTAAATGCATATATTTTTAGTGTTGCACACAGTGAGTCTCTGACCTGTTGCAGGACACTGCACAGTCTGAGCAGAAGCAGATGATAATCTGAGGTCTGTACCGCCCACTTGCCCTCACCTACACACGGCTGACAGTCCCAAAAAGCAGGTTATACAAGTACAATCCTTCAGCATTACATGGAGAATATATGTGAGCCTGTGCTGGCTTTAGTCTGTTCCAGTGATACTCACAGAAAAGCTGGAAAGACCACGATGGAATTACCTTTGCTTAGTACAATGCAGTAGACTGTGCCAGTTTAGGTGGGATCTACCTTGGGCTGAGACTTCAGAAGCTGAGGATAAGGACCAGAAAGCTTACAGGCAAACCAGGCCTGGAGGGAAGTTGCATCACAACATAGGACTGAATTGTAGAGAAAGAAACATCAATGACCACATGAAGTGTCATGGAAAAAACTGGCTAAGAAAACTGGCATTCTGCTGACGTAAAACACTGGACCAGAGCTGGGAATGAAGGTTTCTATCAGCCCCGCTCTGCATGGGCTATTTTCCATTTTTCCATGGCCTCTCTATCCCTATTTTCCATGGAGGTTAGCTCTATGATTTGCATCAAGAGGCAAAGCCACTGTATTCTTCAAAAGACCTTTCTTGCAAGTATAACACTGAGAAAAAGTCAAAATATATGTAGTTAATCTTGCAGCCTCATTTTCCTTGAATATGGTTGGTCTAAGATTAGTCAGCAGTCTAGGAGATTTATTACTAACTCTAATTAACCAAGCTAAATGGCTTTATTAAAAATAGATTGTCATTAAAGAATGTAAGGAGGGTAACAGTGCACAATATATTTTAAGGACTGCACCAGGCATTACAAAACTACTTCCCAAGACACCACAGCTTGCTGAGGACTCGGCTTGTGCTGGCAGCATTTAGAAAATCCTGCTGTGAGAAACTTTAAAGGAAAGACTGAATTGCCATACTCTTTAAAATGCCCCTCAACAACTAAGATTAAGAAGGGAATAAAGTCAACATACTTTAATCTGAAAATGTACATACTCAGCAGGGATAACCACTAAATTTTTTTTAGAATTTGTTTGCACTAAACTTGATGGCAGCCACCCTGTTAATTTGTAGGACTGGGCACACAGCAAATTTCAGAACTACAAACTATCAAAAGAATATCATTTTGTGTCCCATCTCAGAAGCTCTCTAACCTGCATGTTCTACAAGAATGCTATTAACCAGAGTCAAACTTTTAAAATTATTATGAAGATAATTAAGCTAATGATTTAATGACCAGCATGAGCACATCCATTAGAGACCCAAGACCTGGAAGACATTTTCAGTGGACTACGGCTTCAATCACATGATAATAAAGATTACTTTAATCTGGCATTGTTAATACAGGGAGGAATCATCACATGTTTGTGGCTAAAGTCCCGCATTTTTATAGACCTGCATGCCAAGTTCTGATTGTGTTTCAGCCATAGTATTCCTGAAGATCTCTGAAGTCCATTTCAAGAAATTCTGTAAATTTTCCAAATTTAGGAACGATTAAAATAAATCTGTGGTATTTATTATATACAGACTAAAGAGCAGAGTAAAGAATTAACTAGAAGTGAGCATAGTCCCAATTTGTCACTCCCTTCATGAAATTCCTGAAGCTTTCTGTACTCCTTGTCTTACCAAGTTTCACCTTTCAAGAATTACAATTTGAACAACTACAATTGAAAAGAACGTCAGGCATACAACCAACATGCTTTTTACAAACTGTTCTCACTTTCTGGAACAAAACCAAATAGTAAATGTCACCAGAGTTAGTAATTTCAGAGTAAAACAAAAAGACGAGTCACTCTGAATGGAAGTGACTCAAAGTCTGCCATTTTTCAGTAGGAAAAACCCCTCAGATACTACTTCAGGAGATACTGCTGTAAATGACTGCTGTAACATTTAAAAATATAAGAGTATAATATAAAAAACCCCAGTATTTTTTCATTCCTTACTGACTACCTGAATTAGTTCTGAAGTTCCAGTTTTTCCCTCTTTGCAGTGACAATCCTGAATTCTGCTAGAACATGGGACTTGGCCTCGGCTGTTGAAATAATTTAAAGCTCTGGGTCAGACTTCGGGGTCTAAGTGGTATCAGTAGTGGTGTGCTGGTTTAAAGGTAAACCAGCAGGAGAAATGGACCCACCACAAGAGAGATTATAAATCAGAGTTACAATTTAATGAAAGATATTACAATAAATATACTGACACGAAGAGAAAACTGCTTTCAACTTACCAAAACCCAGCAGTATAACCCAGTGTCCTGGGGCGCAAGCCCAAAGGGGTTTGTTAGCCCTTTAGCTGAGACCCACGTGGTTCCCCCGAGTCCAAAACAAAAGGAAGTGAAGAACCTGTTGGTGGCTGTGGTCTGGTCAGGACTGGTGGTTGTAGTCTGGTCGAGAGTGGTGGTCTCCTTCTGACAAGGTCCTGCTGCTCCTCTGGATCCAACGAGTAGTACTCAAGGCCTTCTTACCTCCACTTATGTACCCTCAGGGAGCACCCAGTCCCTCCCCCAGGGCGGGGACTCACACAATGGGTGATTAACTGTGAGTC
>JAWWEW010000002.1:3077459-3179122 GCA_035583185.1 Anabacerthia variegaticeps | reverse complement strand
TTACATTCAAAAAGGCACCTGTTAGACACCAGATCAGCTATTATTGGGCCAGAACCACCTTGTGGGGTGGGTGTGAGTGAAGGGGGAAGGGATGGGTCACACCTCATAGAGCTGGGCTGGCATCTTGTCCCTCACGGCAGGGCCCTGGAGCCCACATGGGGAAGCTCCTGAGTGGCTGTCAGCCACAAACAGCCCGGGGAAACTTCAACACCCTGCAGCTCCTGGAGCCCCTGACCCAGCTCCGAGGGGCAGGGACAGGGACACCGCCCCTCACTCTGGCCTGGGACCCCAGGGTGGCCAGAGGGTCAGAGGCCCCACCTGGGGGCTTTGGCCACAGGGCCCTGAACAATAAAACCAGAGGCACAGAGGTGGCACATGGCACAGCCCTGCCACCTGGACATGGGAGAGCTGCTCTGCCACAGTGTCAGTGACAGCTATCCCTCCCTCTTTCTCCTTCTCTCTTCTTGCTCCCTCTGTTTCTCTTTCTTTGCTCCTTTCTTGATGCTTTGGGTGACTTGGAGCCGGAGGGATTGGATTTGACTAAGTGTTGTGGGCTGATTAGATATTTACTTAAGTACCGTAGATTAATATATGGTAGGTTGATATGGTGGTGGAATTTTTTGTCTAGCTATGTAGTGTCCTTTTAAAACCTTTGTCAAGTTTCCTTATTTTCTCTCCTGAATTAATAAAGAAACCCCTTGGGAACAAATCTATGGTTTTTATTCTTGACACTCTCTCAAAGTATTACAGAACTACGTATATATATATTTTCATGTACAACTGCTTGAGCCATGAGCCCACAGCTCCCAGGGCTAGGGTGTTACAGCATCTTAGAGACAATCCCTGTGAACCAAAGCCGTTCTGAATGTCCTCAGTCACTGACAATGGTAAAAGCAGCAAGTACATTGTCACTGTCCCAGCTGTCACTTCACAGCTACGCTACCCATTGTCTCAAGTCAGAGGTGCAGCAGACCATGGGCCACTCATAGCGAGCTGCCAGGACACCGGGGCCATTTACATGTCATATTTCTATAGCTCTCAAAAATATTAGAAGGCAGTAAGCTGCAAAAGTCAGGACTGCATGAACTCAAAGGTATTTCATGCCCCAACACCTCACAGGTCTGAAAACAAAAAACAAACAAGAAAAGAAGAGACATACCATGCCTTTTTACTTTGTCTCTTGGGGGGGGGGGGGGGTGGGGGGTGTTATTTTTAACTTAGGAGCCTGAACCATAGGAGTATTTAGTGACTTACCCCAGATCCAGCTGAAATTCTCAGGGACAGCTGATAAACTCAACTCATACCTTCTGACTCTCAAACCATTCCTTAATTTTCCCTAATGAGATACAAACCTTGTCTTTAATGTAAACCTATGCAATTAAGACAATTTACCCCTAAAGCTCTTGGAAGTCTTTCTTTTCTGTCCTATCCTCTCCTCAATGTTCACAGTAAAACTACCTTTTCTCTTCTGATAGCAGGCTCTTCAGAGCAAGTCCACAGCTTGCTTTTTCCTCAAGAAAGACACAAGGGACTCATTTGTCAAAGCATACAGAAGGCAATGAATAGATAAGTGGAACTGATCTAAATCATCTCACAGCTGAGAAAAAATGCAGTAGAGTTTAATAGAAAACAGAAAACATCCAAATCAGTTCGCTTAAATCACAGCTTAGCCTTGTCTATCTCATTATTACATGAAGGTCTCAGTTTCTCCTTACTCAGATGTTAAACATTGAAGCCACTATGCAACTGTGTGAGGGAGGAGAAGGAGCAATTTTTTTTTTATTTTTATTTATTTTTTTTCCCCAGAAACTGATGACTATCATCATCAGTAGCTCCAAACTGAAAACTATCAAGGTCATTCTCGGACTGCAGTTAAGACATGCACAAGGTGCACAATCAGTCACCAGCACTGGTGTATCCATACATTCAATTTAAAAAGCAAATAGTAGATATTCTGTTCAGAAATGAGAAGAAAGCAATGAAGATTAAACTCTTCTTAGGGCACAGCTACTGTCTATGACGAAGACTCAGCAAGACTCATACAAGTCTAACTTGTATCACTAAATATTTTCAAAGAAATACTCTATTCTCAATTCTTACCCAAGACTCAGTATTATCTCTGCTTTTCTGTACTTAGAAAAAGTACTGCACTAATCACTGATAGCTACACTGACACCATTGAAATTCTCTTTCTATACAAAGTTAAAGAGAATTTTAATAACTGTTTCCTTACTTTTCCTGAAAAAACTGATAAGCTTATATTATGGACGAGATGTTTTGTATATTTTCTTTTTAAATACATTTCAATATATTGAAATTTACACATTTTAGTTCTTAAATATCAAAGTATTCCCAAGAAAATCATTTATCTACTCAGAAGCTCCTTATTAAATATAATTTTCACACCAGGACTTGAGTTTTACGTTCAGTTTCTGTCCAAACTTTCACAGCTTTCAAAACAACTCAGAGATTACGAAGAACCCATACATTCAAAAAGGTAAAAACAAACAAGACATTTTAAAAATACAAATATATAAGTAAGAATGAAAATAATCTTGGTTGTAATCAGTTACATTGAATGAATCTTGGTCTTCAGACTATCAAAAATAAAGTATGTCAAATAAGCAAAAGCATAAAAAGCAAATTGTGAGATTTTCAAACCCCATTTTGCTTTTTGTTGACTCCGCCTAAAAATATTTAACGTTAAGAAAGATTCAAATTTGTTCCTGTTTCCCTCTTTCCCATTCTGAAAATCCCGATACTCTCATTCTCGGAGGAGCTTAGAGTTGGTGCACTAGAGATAGGTGGCTTCAGGAGGAACCAAATACTAAGCTGGAAACTATTAAATTTATATAAAATGCTTTGCTGCAAGGGTGGCAGAAAATTGACATAAAATGTAGTAGTTCTGCATTATGTTATCTTTTAATATTTTTCTGTAATTGAAGAAGTACAGTATCCTTTTCTAGGTTAGTATGAAAGAAATGAAGATATTTAATGCACCCGCTGAACAGAATGTATCAGCCAAATAGTCAGGAGACACCGTTGTATGATTAATACTGGAACAACTCCATTTCAAAACGTTCCAGTGTCCAGAGTAACTGTAATACAACACTTTTACACATTATTTTACTATGTTAATCATACCACAATTATTTTCTAAACATCTGAAATATAAGGAAAGGAAACTGAAAGCAATAGCAGGAGAGTATAGTAAAATTTTTATTGGGTGCTACATCTTGCTTGGCTTGCTAATAAAAAACATAAAACTCAGCTACAAAGGTTGTAGCCACATAAATCCTCCTTCTTCAGTTTATAACCCTGGCAATTTTTCCTTTTTTTTTAGTAAAATAAACATGAAGATAATATGTAATAGATAGTAAAAGTCAGATTAATTAAAAAAAAGCAATGGTAAAACTGTTGTGTCTTCAAGTTCAGGGCTAGTGCAGCTCTTTAAACAGTTTGTGAACTGTGCTAACACTACATTTACACTAAAATTGCTCCTGACAACGTGAGTTTTAAGGCTCTGCCAAATCCAGTCTTCCTATGACCATTGCCTATGCAATAAAGAAACTAGAAAGCTCTGCTGCTATGAATGTCTAACTGTGCCACAGACACTCAGTCACTTCTTGACTGGAGCTCTCATTAGCACTCATTGATGGATTCACAGAAATTATTTTCTGCTATCAAAAAGATAAACTTAAGGCTGCTGCACTTCACTAGCTTTGATTCTTTCATTGTGGCTATTAAAACCATATTTTTATATGAATAATAATTGGAGAGGTTTGAAAAAAACAGAGGAAGCTAGCAATTATAAAAAGCTCCATCACTGAAAGGCAGTATCTTTCTTCCAATTTTCAGCACTACAGCTTGTTTAACTTTATCACCACAATTTCAGAGAATAAGAGTAAAAAATGCAAGAACTTACTCTATGCCAAACATATTGCCCAACCCTACAGAAATAAAACTAGTGCAATAGTTTAGCTTCTGCTAAAACGCAAAAAACTTCCTCACAGATGCCCACATAAATCACATTTCTCAGTTTAAAGCAACATGGCTGTGCCTGACTCTGTTAAGGATAAACCCCTCAAAGGCAGGGACTGGGATGTAACTGGTGCGCTACAGGAGCTGCCCTGCGAGGTGCAGTCGCTCAGAGGACACAGCCTGGAGTCACAGGACAAGCATGGAAATGTTGAAGTCCAGGCTGGAGCTCTGACCAGCCTGGTCTAGTGCAAAGTGCCCCTGCCCATGGCAGGGGGCTAAACTGGGTGAGCTTTAAGGTCCCTTCCAAGCCAAACCATTCCACGATTCTGTGACCACGAGCTGAGAAACACAGAACAGCTCCTTGAGTGTTGCTCAAGACTGACCTTGGAGCAATGAGGAGACTTAAGACGCTCTGCATCCACACTGAATGCCAGACAAATCCTTCAATTTCATAAAGATCGACAGAATTTCTTGAAGGAAGGAACGGTCCTGAGAAGCAATATATTCATTGATGACCTGTTCTGTTTTAGAAAGGAAACCTATGCTGCACTGAAATACCACATGCACCTCCTACCATCGCAGCTACCCCATCACGTGTGTTTTTAACCTTTCTCCTGCTAATCTTGCAGTTATAGCACACTGCATAACCAACAGTCTCTGTTGAGTCAATAAGGTGAGTGAGGAGTCAGTGAAATTATTCCAGTACATGAATGCCTTAATAATTCTGAGTGCTAAGTTCAGTTACCATCTCAATAAAGTGGTATAATGATCATCCAGCTCTTAATTTACTACTCCCTCATGGTGGGAATTGAACTTAATACACTCAATTGAAATGAATTTCTTAATTTAAAATCATTATAACTCCATGATACAAAGTCTATACTGATACTGATATGCCTGGATTTTAGATTTCTATTTCTGATTGCCATTAACAGCAGTTACGAACATAAATCACCACACAGGAAAGAATAAATTCAGTACTATTTTACCAGTAGCAATTCCCGATGTGTTGCCCTGGTTTCTGTGATCATCGTGTCACCAAATCCTAACACGACACCCTCCTGTTTGCTTCTCAAAATAATATTATGTCATACAGATAATCAACCTTTTACAAGTCACAGAACCACATGTTCCTACAACATAAATGTACAGCACAACTATGTATATGACTTAATCTTACATAAACAACTGCAAACACTGTTACAAAACTCAGCTTGCTCCTTCACCAAGAAGTAAAATAACATTAATGAAAACACTACAATAAACTATGGTGATTTGAGGCGCACAATCAACTGCCTGGATTTTCCTGGCAGTTTTTTAAGTCACAAATAACCATGTGCTATTCCCAAAGATAGTCCCTATCCCTTCCTTTAAAAGGCTTATGCTCGAAAAGCTACTATAATTTATGACCAATGTTAAAAAAACAACGGTGCAATAAAATATAAAAACCTCTTCCAATTATAATTTTATTTTGTATTTTTAAGTTTTGATTATGGTGCAGTTAAACTTCAGCAACATTTTAAATTACAGCAGCACACGCTACATATACCACACAACTAATCATGTTAAAGAGGCAATGCTGATTAGAAGAGAGACATCAAGTTACTTCAGTTTTCTGACGTACTCCAAAATGTTGCAGTATTATCTTTTTTGTATATACACTTTTTATATATATTATGAAAATTGTTCACTGTGACTAATACGAATTTACTACAGAAGTATCCTACAGTAGAATCAACTAAATAATTTAGATACTTTCTTCAAATAAGTCCATGTGTCTGCTCTCTTGAAACAGCCAAATGAATCATGACATATGACACATTCAGATCTAAACATATAAACAGCCCCCTAGATCAGAGATCCTGATGTATGATACAGTATCATAGATACCATGGTATCATTTCTATTAAATCAACCCTTTATAACATCCATGCTTCTTCCCATTGCAGTACTTGAACTGATTTTAAGACCCCAAGGGTAGAGCCAGAAACAGCTCACTTGCTGTCCACTATTTGGGAACCTGGCATTAAAAGAAGGAGTATTTCACATATTTTAAGTATTATCATATATAGTAGAAGATCTTTTTCTACCACAAAAACATCAATACAAAAAATACTAGGTTATACATTCATCTACAGATGTTCCACAGTACAGCTCATCTGAAAAAGTTTTGATTATATTTCTAAAACACGCACTGTAAAAGATAAACGTGTGGAAAACCTCTTATTTTTTGGATGATTTTGTTTGACACCATCTCATCTTGTACTTCTACTGAGAGAGAAACATATCTATTCCCAAAGACTCTCCTACCACTAGTAATACCCCAATACCAATATTAGAGGTTCAAAATATTAACAAACAAGTTTCATTTCTCCTCAAATTAATTTTCTGCTTTAAGGCATTTTCAGGAACCTCAAACTGTGTTTATATTCCCAGCAGGCAGTACACACTAATTTTTCACATGAGTAAAGTACACACTGTAATCATCTCAATAACTGTTATAAGGCACATAGGGTTTACAAAGGTCCATAGATCACTACAATGAACTGGTAAACACATTCAGGGCCCATTAGTTATTGATTTATTTGCAATTATCTGTTACAGATGCTGTCCATGTTACCCCTTTTTGCACTTCATCACACTGACTCCATTTCAGGACAGCAAGTAACCATTATCCCAAGCTCCACATAATGAGAAATAATGAAAACAAAGCTGTAAGAGTACTCTGACATGCAGGTACAAAGCACTTGCTTGTCAATAGTGGAGAGAAATGGATTCTTCATAATAAAGACCTAATTAATTGATTACTATAGTTGCAAGCAGCAAGCCCTATATCAAAGCGTGCTCAAGCTGATTATCCATCACAGTTAACCACCATAAATATTTTCAGCCCTGCAGGAAGTGGATGCTGCAGAATATGAAAGGGAGGCCCTGCCAGACTGACTCCCCAACGTGCCAGCAGTGACGTGAGACTGCTGAGAACTGCCTGAAGGTGTGAGGAGCTCCGTCTGCTCCAGGTTCAGCAAGACAGACTGGGAAACCAGACCCACAATGTCTGCAAAGGATTTTGGACCACATAAAACCCAGGCCACTGCATCTACCTGAATTAAGTTGCTACCTGAGATAGCCATAGCTTTTAAAAGCACCCTCATTATTTGGAAATTGTCAGTTTTTTCAAGACTGAAGAATTGACTGTAACTGCCAGTGCATTTGTGAAATGCCCAACTACATTCTCTGTTCAAAACCAACACTAGTTCTGACCCAGACTGTCCTTAGATTCCATTTTCATTCACTAAATTCTATTCCACACTTGTCTGCTAGGAAAACAGTGCTTTTAAAAATATATTTTGCTCCCTTTGTTACAGTCAATGACAAAGAATCCCCTAATTAAAGCTAATCCAGTTGAAGACAACCCTGCTCATTGCAGGGGGTGTTGGACTAGGATGGCCTTTAAAGGTCCCTTCAAACACAAACTGTTCTATCATTCTGTGAACTTTAAAAGACATTGTATCAAAGTGTTTTATTTCTCTTTAGTTTACCAAGTGATCCAAATTTCCTCTCCTGCTCTCTTCATGGAACAAGATCTCTCCATGTGTGTCATTTGGTAACTTGATCAGTAGTTCTGAATCAAAACACTAATTAAATTTGAGATTTTTTTTTTCTCCCAGGACACACATAAGAATGCTAAATAGCTTATGAGGAAAAAAAACAACTCTGAAAATATTTGACTATTCTCCATTTAAGGCTTCATGTCAGACTTGACCATATTAGTAACACTATTTATGTTGATTTTGTAAAATGCCACAATTGTATCTTCCACAGTCAGGGGATAATTTGCATTGATATTAGTACCAAATACATTTTTTAGTTCTATCACTCTACTCCTCCATTTCTTGAGTCACTTTTTACATCTTAAATATAGTTTTGAAAGTACCCACAGATTGCTGGCACAATCTCCCTGAGACAATTTGTTACACCAGAAGGAGATGAAAAAATAGAATTAGTTTATCACCACCTGACTCCCGAGTTACAAAATTGAAACACTGAGCTTTCATGTGGGATAGGAGAACTGCAGGATTTTATTCAATTCTTGAAACCTAGTCCATGTACTCTCAGTAGAAAGGTAATTTGTTCATGTGGGTTAGGACAGATGGCATGGGGACCTAAAATTAATTTTCTTCTGAAAAACAGCAATTGTTTACCCGATGGATCTGTTCTTTTTCTGTATTCAAAATCATATATCCTTAGTAAGAGTGTAAGTAACAGTTTGTATTGCTTTTTATTACCATTAGCCCCTCAAAACCCACTCAGTTTTGAGATGAAACCAGATGCTATTTGTCTTTTCGGTCTCTCTCCGAACTGTAGAGAACAGTTCACAGGCAGCAGTTTTCTGTTCCATCCTCTTTGGCAAAATCAGAGGGAATGTCCAAAACCAATTCTCCCCAACTGCTCACCCACAGATTGATTCAAGACAACGTGCAGTCTCATTCTATATCGGGGCACTGGGGCACTGCCATAACAGCTTCAAAGCTTTTACTGGAGATGTCAAACTTCACCCATCAGTAGCTACAGCACAGGGTGAGTATGAAGAACGTGGGCTTTATTAATTTTTTAAGCGTGTCATGTATTGATATTTCACTGTGGACTCATAGTAATGGTACAGCCAGTTCTGAGACACCAGTGGCTAAAACCACACTGAGTTCACTGACCACAGTTATGAGCCTAGTGCTTGAAGAGGCACTACCCGAAACCTACAACAGGGAGAGATGGAACCCAACACCACCCAGAAAAATGAACAATTTATCTGATCACAGGTTGGACTAGCTGCTTCTCACTCACAGAATGTTACCAGATGTAAACTGTGGTTAAACATTATTTAAGAAAGCCAAAACCACAATCTGGATGTAAGGGGAGCAAGACACTAAGTGGGAAAAAGTAGGCTGAGAAGGGAACACTCCAAGGAATTCTGCAGTAGAGCACACAGGACCTTGCAGCACACAAGATTAAGTTCACATAAAAATCAAGTAAGTAAATGGTGCAACCAGGGCATATCTTGCATCTTTTTAGGAAAGTACCTCTCAAGACATTTTACTTATTCTATATCTTAAACTATTGCCCTTGTTTCCTCCATCTACTCCTCTAGCAAAGGCTTTTTCCTTGTACCTTTCCCAGTTCCTGACAATCTAGAGAGGTTCAAACCCTCCCAAGAGCCCTGATTCCCTGGCCATACAATTATGCCTTACAGCCCTTTGACTATACAGAGCAGGTATGACTCTTCTTTATCCACTACAATAGCATATAGAAAAGCAATTAACTATAAATCTGAATTTCACTCCCCTTTTGTATTATGAAATCATTTGTTTTAGTAAATGTCCTTATCTTTTACTTCATCTTCTTGGCATCTTTCTCTATGACTATAGTAAAAGCTTTAGGATAGCAATCCACCTTAACACATTCCTCTTGGAGCAAACCCAAGGGGAGAGGAATAGGCCAATTAAATTTCCTTTGCCAATGTTCTACCCGTATCAGAAGTCCTCTCTCATTCTCTTTTGATTTCAGAATACACAAATTCCACCACACCTTTCCACACACAAATTTAACTGCAGCTTTTTTGCTCTACTTTTGGCCTCTGAAATTCTGAATCATAATAGTCTCCTCTCCCCTTATTTACCATTTATAACCTGTATCATTGCCTCGCACTGTCTTTATTTGCAGTTCACAGTCATCTGACGTGTTCTTCTCAAATTTTCACTCATTTCCTTTGTAGCCTCCATGCATTCCTAGGAACTGATATGCTATGTGGAAAATTCTGTGACACAATTATTTCAGTCATGCAGAAAGACATGAACCTGCACTGCTACCTTTCCCATTTTAAGTCCTACTCCCACTTGCACGTATTTCAAAGTGTTCATAGAGTAAAACCAACAATGGGAGCACAGGAATAGTTTCAGGACAGTAACATTTCTGTAAAGTGTCTTTTGGATCTGGGTATAAATTCTATTTCTGCTGACAGGTCTTCTTCAGTTTCTGATTTCTGATCCAGAATGCAGGATTGCAAACTTTCAGTTCTCAGTATTCAAGCATTCACACTTGTTACAGCTCACTTGGTCTAAAACACAAGATCCACAATCCTCTGTTCTCCTCTTTGCCTCAAGCTCGCATCAATTTCTGCATGATGTTGCAAATCACCCTTTTACTTCTAAGTGCCCAAAGACCCAGTCATCCTACTCAGGGCTGCCTTGTCTTCTTTACCTGTCAGGTTATTCTTTTATCTACCCTCAGATGTCACATCAACACCTTAAATAGTTTCTCTTTTTGCTGTTGTTTCTGTTGTACTTCTGCCTTCCCTCTGCAGGCACTGAAGGCAGTATTTGGCAAGAGTTTTCACACAGTTAAACTGGAAAACCACCAACACGGTTTTTTTACTCAAAGGAACTGCAGTTACTAAAAGCATTTAATGTGTTTTTAAAGAACATGTCTATGTGATCACAGCTATTGCTGCACATCAGCAATAAGGCCTGTAATGGTTAAGCTATAAACTGTATCTCTGTACTCCCTTTGTGCTTGCCCTGAAGGAAATTCTAACAAAGTCTCCAACTTCCAGACCCTAACTGATGAAAAATTCCATAATACTCTGCCTCCAGATCAGACTTAGAAATTTACTGGAATCACACTGCCAGTTCCTTAGGTATTAGAAATCCTTTTTACGTACTACGGAGGAAAACAGAGTTCAACTACATAAACTAAAACATATTAGACATCGTTCCTCTCAACTTCCATCATTCCCACAATTAAATGCACACATCCTTTTTCTGGAGTGGAAAAAAATTTATATTTTATATGTACAGGTGATGAATTCCAAAAAAGATTACAGCATCTCTCTGTTCTCTCAGGATTATCTTCAGACCAATAGGTTCTTAAATCTTATTTATTCAGAACCAAAACATTTAAAAGAAAACACATTTTAAAATTAAGAAACATCTTACACAAACAATCATTCTACACTCAACTATCAATGCACCATCCATAAAGACTGGCAAATCTAAAGTACTTCTAGTCCTTTCATTGGTGCCACGTCTCATATTGGAAGTTAGACACGTTCCTGCACTGAGGGGACCCTAGAGTGAAATTCAAGGGGTTTGATGCCTCACTTTTTGAGTCAGAAACAAAATAAATAAGGTTTTTTAAAAAGGAAATATATGTTGCAAGAGCATAATTAATAGAAGTTACTTAATCATGTAAGAAGCAGGATACTAACTCCATACCTCTACATTTAAATTAAGCTATGTTGGATTTTCTCATTCAAGATATTACTGCTAATAAACTCATGCTATTTGCCTGTGCCTTTGACCTTAATACAGCTTAGTCACATTCTTGGAGGCTGCTACCAAACTGATGGATAGAGTCTCTCCAAGAATTTCCTTTTCTAACTCAGAATCTAAAGAGAATGTAAAGAACAAAGCAGAAGATGCCTTGTTGTCATCATAGAAGCTCAAAAGTGCATACTTTAAAATTGCAGGCTTTTTTCTGTTCAATTTAAAACTTAAAACATTTAAGTTATAACACTGTATAAAGGACACGAGCACAGAATTGCCTGACTATTCCTCAAAGGCGTGGGGGAAAGAACCACAAAGAGCAAACTTCCAAGAAACAGTTGAGAGCAGTAGGTTGAATTTTTACAGAAAAAACACTGAATGGAAGGTCTAAATATATAACCATTGTTTTTTACAGTGATATGTACTCTATATTTGTATGCACACTTGAGCAAAAAGGTAAGATGCAATGATTCATACAGCAGTGAGTCTTTACCATAACAGTGGAATTACAGCTTTTTCAAACCCAAAAACCCCACACACGTCATGCTTTACTGTTTTACCTCAACAGCAGCAGAGATACCCTTAAACGTGCAAAATTCAGGGGATAACTGTGGAAGAAATGTACAGGTAAAAGTCCTCTTTACAAGCAAGCAATTCTCACCATGGCTCAATTAGCTTACACGTTCCTCTACAAACTCAGCAGGATTCAGATGTAGAAAGGCTGTGAGGATTCTGCAAGAATCATCACAAACTTGAAACTCCCCCCAGAAACCATCAGCTACTCTCGAGTGAACAGGCTGAGATTTGGTGGCACACACAGAGCGTGGCTTTGAACCCACGGCCATCCTGTTCACCTCATTAAGCCACCACAAAACAAGCACCACGAGGAAAATGCAAAGAATGAAAGGAGAAAGAAAAGAAAACAGGGGCAGAAAATTGGAACCTTGTCACTGGCAACAAGGCATTAGATCTGTTTCACTGATTATTAAGATACTGATTACCAGAAAATGAACCTTTGCAGTACAACATACAACAAGTATGACAGCTGACTTGCAACAGAAGCTGCCTATTTAACTCTAGCATGCTTAGACAATAATACCAGCCCAATCTCAGCATATAAACCTTAAATTCTCAAAAGCATTTAGGCCTGTAAGGCCCCTGCCAAGTCACACTATTCCATGATTCCATGGTCTGCTGGTACTGCCTTTCATGCCAGAGAGCTGAGACACCTTTGTAGAGCTTTAAATACTAATCAGTGCTATTTTGAGAATAGAAAGGCTTAAACCCCCTTGGTAAATGGCTTTCAAGGACTGGTTGTGTAGCTAAGGTACAGTAAGACAATACAGACTACAAGTAGATCAACCTCTCATTTGTAAAACACTGGCACATACTTGAGTAGCTAAAAGTAACAGCCAAATTAGAGTTCATGCAGACTCACCAAAAAGAGCACTAATAAAGTCAAATTTCAGCTGTGCCATTAATATAGTGAGTGGAACAATCCAATGACATACTAAAGTGACACTCAAATACATTTTTCTGCAAAGAGAGACAAACAGGTTACCCTTTTCTTGTTTCTTCTCATTACCTTTATTACAGTAACGTACTTCTGATGGGAAATTCATGATGAATTAATTCAATTAGTTAAAAGATCTTTAAAAGTAATAAAACAAGGATTTGCAATATTAGGAACAACATTTATAGCTCCAAATCCCCAACTGAAAAGCTTCCCTGACATTCACAAATTATTTAAGAAAGCAAACCTATTGCAAAGAAACAGAGAAGGACCATTCCAAAAGGTATAAAATGGAGCCAATCTGGAGCACCGTGGAGTAGCTGACACAGCTGATGAGAACAGTCCCCTGCGCAGGTGTTGGCATGTTCTGACTAAGCTCCCAGCCCCAGCTTTGGCACATCCAGCCTCTTTTACTGCCACTGTGGCTGTCTACTCACACAGATCACCAGATGGTGGCTAGAAGCTTACTCTGTGTGTATCCCGACGAAAATGGAAATAAACTACACAGAATGCAAAGAGCTCCTTGCTATGACTCCCAGACCGAAACTCAGTTAACTTAGTGCCAAGGTTAAGAACATAGCAGTGTGTTAGCTTGTTTGGTTGTGCTTTTAAAACCAACACAGGAGTTATCAAATACAACACAGGACCTATCCAATTATCCTTAAATGTGATCCAAATATTGTCAGCCTTCCCCTCTCATTCTTCATACAACTGTGTAAATATAAAATACTTAATTAGTACATAATGGTCTGTCTGACATTAAAAGAAAACAAAACTCTATAAATAAACAATTGTGCCAACAAAGCCCTTTCAGTTTCTCTTCATTGTTACTTTCAAAATTATTTTAGCCCGGGTGAATTTTTGATAATAAAGCAAGCCTTCACACACACACTGCTTTTTCAAAGCTGTGGTGGCAGGCAAAAATTGGTCATAAACTATTACTCTGAAAACAGAGGAGAAGCTGGAGGAAGAAGATCAGAGCAAGGGAAGTCAACAGAATGGGAGCAGCAGAAGAACCTGCTGTCAAAGCCTATACTGGAACTCAAGAAGATGTCTCTTCCCAGTCAATATGTCTGGAAAAAACCAACCACTCAGCAACTGGCAGTATATTAAAAAATTCAACTACAAACACTCAAAATGAGGGTTCGTTCCCCTACCCCAATATATTTTAAGTAACAATATCCCCTATTTCATCTCTATCTTCATTGCTATTTTTCTTATTTGTACTAATGCAAACCAAGGGCAATATGTTGATGTTCACTAACCCTGTGATCTATGCTGGAACACATCATCGGGGTATTCTCCCTAACTACTACATTAGCATGGATGTGTGCTGCTCTTTCTGGTTATTTTATCTGCTGGGTTTAAGGACAATTTTTGCATCAAGTGTGAAGGAGGCCTGTGAATTTCTTTACAATCACTAACATCCTTTCCAGGCTGTTTTCTTAAGCTGTGGGCATGAAAAATGCACATATAAAAGGCTGAGAGACATCACAACCATATGCATTGTTCCTAAATTATCTACTTGAGTAATCTAAACAGATTTTTTTTTACATTAGTGTACACCAGAAGTGTGGAAATACAGGGCACACATTTTCACATGAACAAGTACCACTGGTAAACATGACTAAATTTTTAAAAAATACTATATACTGTGATTTTGCATAGTCTTTTTTGTTGTTATCTGTTCCTCTGCTTTTCCAATTATAACGATTTGTGGAAATCAACTCAATCTCAGTTTGTGCTGTATCTCTTTGAGAGAACAATTTCTTTACAGGTGCTACAGAGACACTGGGGAGGTTTGCTTTCTACCATGAGTGAAGCATTCCTGCAAAAATAGAAGCAGCTTCAGATGTCTAGTAAATTATAAATGTCCGATTGGCTGATCTGCTTTGGATAATTTACAATATACAGCACATTATCTGAACTATATACACAAAAGAGGATAAAAACTTGTAAATATAGAAGTATGTTGCAAACAAACAAATGCAAACAAACTGTCCAATGAGTATTCGGCAATCTCATATTACTTCAGCATTGTTTGGCCTGTGTTTCGAGTAACAGAATTCTACAACTAGGCTTTCAAAGATGTGTTTTCAAACTTTGTAATTCAGCACCTTAGCTGAAATAATTTAGAGTATTTAGAGAAAGCAGTAGTAGGGAAGAGAAGGGAAACTGCTAGGGAAGAGAGAGGAAAACCAAAAGGAAAACCACTCAAGTACAAATAACATATTGTGCTCCCTTCCCCGCCCCAAATGCCTCCTGTTCCCCGGCACAAACCCCACCAGGAAATGTCATTACAGGCTGGTGTCCAGCACAAATCTGTCCCCCTGGACTGACGTGACAGAGGTTTCACTTGGGTTACTGTGTGTAAAAGCAGGTAAGGTAAGATCAACTAATCCCTGATTACTCAACCACTGGTTTTAACCACCAGCAAACCTGTCAGGCCCAGATTCAAACTGGAACTCCAGTGACAAAAAGGCCTGTGACCCATTAACATTGTCTTCACAGCATGGGACGCCCCAATGAAACAGTATTACATTGCCTGCAGGAAATTGTGCAATTATTAATTCATAAACTGTTTGGAGTAAAGACTTAGTATTTTATTTCATTTCACTGCATTCAAACAGAAACAATTAAGCCTCTGCTTTCTACTCCCAGAAGTGCTGTTTGAATATACAAGACAAACAACCCTGAACACGACGAGCAGTGCCTGTTCCTGCCAGAGCACTTAGGGTCTGTGAGAGATTTGTTACCATGAAAACTAAATGCTAATGCTGAATTTCATTTTCCTTAAAGTGATGTTTACATATGCAAAGGCTTTGTTTAAATATTGGGAAAAAAGATTGAAACACCAAAATCCATAACTTACTATAGAATAGTTAATTTAAAATACAAATACCACAATGAGCACCTGAGCCCTTCCTTCCAGATTTTAGGGCTCTGAGTGCTTATTTCATATTTCAATCACAATTCAGTAATTTGAAGGGGATCTAGTTTCATCCATGAATAACTTAAGCTGAACTACATTAAAATGGAAAAAAAAAAACCAAACCAAACAATTAGTATTAACTTTACCTTCGTTTAATCTACTTTTTTGGTGTAAGTATAACAAGCAGTAGTTCACATATTGCCCTTTTAGCCACATCCCTGAAAACCAATCTAAGTTAACTGCTGAATTTTAGACTGCAAATATTTCCTCTGGAAGAATATTTCTTTCAAAATGGTGGTGATTTTTTACCCAGTTCAAATACATTTACCATTCTGTACATTTTGACTTGCCATTGTATATCAATTACAACTAACGCTTTTATCAAATACCCAACCAGATAATTGTTTTGTTGTACTGAAAACTAAAACTATGTACTTAAGGTTCCCAAATTATTACATGACTCTTCTCACCTCTTGGATTGTAAAATTTTCATTATAAAACAGACCTTACAAAAAATAGAATTATAATTGAAACAGACTTCTGCAGAATTTTTTTCCCCCTCTCACACAAGAAAAATCCCTTCTTAAAAACCATTGACATTTTTCAAGTGAAATGAAGTTTGCATCAATAACTTCGTAACCAAGGTACCCAGCACTGCTCATGTCTTGTGCAGTGCATTCTAATGCTTGTTAGTCACTCTCCTTCCTTTAACAAAATCAAAATCTTGGCAGAAGTTTAACATTCAAAAGAGCATTGGAATGGCACAGTTAAGAGATGTTGTACCAGCAGAATCCCCTTTGGTGGCTCTCACTACCAAAAATCTGTTAAAGGAAAAACAAGCACAACTAAACCACTCTCCTTCTTGGCCCCCCGAAATTCCCAAATGAATTTCAAGAGAAACTTTAAGGGCTTGACACTTTAATTAAAGGGAAACCAAAGCATTAGTCCCAAGTTAATGAAATTACTCAATTCTGGTCTCAAAGGCCAAATACTGCTGACATTCCCAATAGCTGTACAAGCACCAATCCACCCCCTGCTGCGGGTGCTTTGTACGGAGCCTCCTGTGCTCCTGGCAAGTTCCCTCTTAACTCTTGCACAGTCAAATCCTATCACAAAGCCCAAAGTAAATGAGGGAAAGCAATGCAGGAACTCCTGTGGGGTAAAGGAAACCCTTATGCACAACACATATGACAGGGATGGCTCTCCTGAGGAAGACAGGAACAGCTACTGATAAAAGTAAAGGAAAACAAACATTTTAAAATCTTCACATTTATGCAGGTTTTTTTCCCATCTTTTACGTGATCTCAGCAATACTCAAAGGGTGCTTCTTAAATTAAATACGATTTAAGGAGGTCTCTCTTGCAGGAAATCAAAGTATTTGCATATAAAAATCAGTAATTTTATTATCAGCAGTTTTTGCACCTAGATATAGCAAGAGTGGATGTCGTGGGTTTCTCTGATGAGGGTTTTTTTTTTTATAAGAGGAAGATTGGCTTCTGTTGGAAGCCTCTGGAAGTTTCCCTCCATCCTATAGAGCAGAGCCAACGAGGGCCAGCTCCGAGGAAAACTTCCTGCCTTTGAACCATTAAGTTACACCCCTTGGTGAAAACATATTTAAGAAGTTGTTGCACAGTTGGAAATGGGCAGCCATGGATTTACAACATCACAGCACAGACATCAAGGTCAGTGCAGGAGGAGAAGGATGCGGAGGGACCCCACGGAACAGGGAGAGGACTAAAAGCTATTATTCCCTGAATACGTGGTGATGACCATGGTGATTACGAGTTGCCCCCTCAAAGCCCATGGGATCCATCGGGGTGCAAAGACACCCCTGTCGAAGCAAGGGGAGGTATGAAAGAAGCCCACACTTAGCAGGAGCCCCCAAGGTGGAGTGGAGTCTTGCAAAGATTTGTGGCCAAGACCCACGAAGGGAGAAGCCCACGCTGAGCAGGTACAGCCAGCTTTTCATAAGAGACTGCACCCCATGGAATGAGCCACGAGAGAGAGAGGATCTCTGTCGTGGGGGGACCCCACGGAATGCAGGGGAAGGACTCAGAGTTGTGATTCCTCTGTGACTGTGGTGATGACTGTGGTGAAGCAAGCTGTCCCCTTTGCAGCCCCCAGGAAAGCCCCCTGAGACAGAACTGCTGCTTAAGTGTTGGACTTCCATCTGCGAATGGCTGACCCAATAACATCTGACTGTAAACCTTCCACTCCCTGTCCCCCACACCATCAGGGGAATGAGGGGGCATGGACAGACCAAGGGATGGTGGTGGGAAGGTGTTTCTAACCTGTTTCTATTTCTTATTTCTAGTTTTCAGTTTGTTAGTGATAAATTTAAGCATTATTCTAAGTTCTGCTTTGCCCGTGGTATTAATCAAAGCTCCTCTTTTGGTTCTTATCTCTAGCTGTAAATTCCTAGCTGGTTTTTTTTTCCTTCCCTCTGGAAGGCGAAAAGGGGAGGGGGGTGGATAGAAAGGCCTTGAAAGAGTTTTGCTGGACACCAGGCGTTTATCCAGGGTCAAACCATCACAGTGGGATTCACAGTCTCACTGAAGACAGGCTATTATTCTAAAATCTGTCACTATTTACACTCAGATGCAGAAAGAAATATAAAAATATGCAAAGTCCACGTACAATTAGAATTAGAATCAAATGCATCTTACTTCCCAACGTTGTTCTGTATTGGTTTTAGTCCTGGGGGCCTGATACTTGACTATTCTTGGCAGCATGCAATGACTCAAAATAAGCCTTGTTCTTCAGCACACAGAAACAGTTTGGATGCTCTGCAAGGTAATTTTATCAAGTACCAGTGGCTTCAAGTATCAATCTATTTCTAGAAATGCACACATTGGGTGTCTTGATTTAACAAAGCTGCAAAGATGGATGAAAAGTTATACATAAATTGGCTATAATTTCATCTTGCAGCTATATGACTACTTTCTATACAGCTTTATTTGTAGCTAAAATTCTTGAGCATTTTCTACTTTCTCCATGTAGGTCTGCCATCATTAAACACATTTGGGAAAGCTTGAAACTAAAGCAATCATCATACAATCTGTTACATTACAGAATATCATAGACAAATTAAAACAAAAGCATGGATTTCACCTATAAAGAAGTTTTTTCATTTTACCATTTTCAAGCCAGAACTGGTAACAACATATGTCATTCTTTTAAATTTAATTCCATCAAAACCAACTAAAGGACACATTTTAGATAACATCCAGTTCATCTTGGATCATATTCTTAACATCTGAGTCACAGAACATTAATTCCTTAAGCAGAAGGACAGAGGCATCATGTTCTAAAGATGCATGTCCTTTGCTGCTTTTAATCCCACTGTGCACCCCAGGCCAGTCCCTCTGGACATGAAGCCACACACGTCACCCCTGTTCCAAAGCTACAGGCACACTCAGCACTTCACAAATGCACACTTGATGGCTGGCACATCATCTGCTTCCCCATCTGCAGGCACTAATGTCAGTCTTGACCCTTCCCCCAGCCCTCAAGTCTAATGGAATTTTTAAAAAAAAAAAATCTTTGATATTGCTATTCTTTAATATAACGTCAAAACTGGCCTGCTATTTCAGGGCAAGGCTGAAAGCTTCTTCCCTTCAGTCCAATTTTTGGGGGAATATGACAGTTCAGCAGCTAAACAAACCCTCTACTGGTCAGCCAGTACAGCCCCTTTCCCAAGGGGACATTCCTCACTCCTCTGCTATTCCTCAGAAAAATCTGTTTGCCCTGTTCCAGTAACACAAACTCCCAAGGCAATCTATTCCAGTGTTTCACTGTATTTACCACCACAAATTGTTTAATCTGTCATCTGAATCATTCTTACTGGATTTCTACCTGATTACTTCTTGTGCTAACAGGTTGTTATTTGGTAGATTTTTTGGTCCTTTTATGTTTTGTTTTTTAATAGAATTCTTTTCTGTTTTAAGGATTCATTCTGTCTCCCCTTAGGGTTCTTTTCTGTAGAGTACACAGTTTCACTTCTCACCTCTTCTTTGACAGTTTCATGGATTTCTAATCATTCTTACTGCTCTTGTGTAGATGCTCCCCTTGTCTCCTGAGGACCTGTGACCAAAGTGCACACAAAAGAGCAGCCCAAGCCACATGGCACCTGACCAAAGCCAGAGGAGTATTGCACATCCTCCATGCAATACTCCTGTGGTTTACACTGCAGTACAGTTCAGCTATGCAGCAACGTTAGGGCATTTTCAACTCGTGTTAAGCTTGTTTTACACAATGCACCCTAGAGCCTGCTCTAGTTGAAAGCCATTTGATCTACACTTTATCTTCTTGATCTTGTATATTGCATCATTTTTTAAAGGCAGAGTTTTGCACCTTTTTTTACATTACACGTTATTTCTTCAGATCAGTTCTCCAATAGGACAGGTTTGGAATTCTATTCCTGTCCTCGGCTGCACTTGCTATTCCAACCCCAAGAAACCCAAATCAACTGGTCTGTAAGTTTTGTCAGTTTATTTTCTGTTCCATTTTCCAGGTCATTAATGACAATATATCCAAGCAAAACGCCCATCCAATACATATATCCCAGCAAAATGCCCATTCAACACATCTGCAGACTTCTAATTTATTTTTCATTAATTTAGAAAAATTTATGTGAGGCCAAATTTCTACAGTTCCTTACAGGAACTATTTGTGACACAGTATCCAAAGCCTTTCTGAAAACATAAGAGCTCTTATCTCTTAAGAATAAGATAAAGGTACTACATTTACTGTTCCTCTTCTTTCCATACCCCCTATCCTTCTATGGATGCAATTTAGACTGGACTGAAATACCTTTTTTCCTTGCAAACCCATTTTCACAGTTACTTCTTTTCCTGGTTTCTTGCAGACATTCAGTAAAATTTCAGTTATTCACTACCAGCTTCCTTAGGAATTTAAGTCATACTGTCTAGTCTATCATTTCTTAGCTTTTACTTTTTATCTCTTATTTCTTAGCTTTTATTTTATCTGGTTCCCTTCTCTAGACGGCAGTCTCATATCTGGGTAACTGGTATCAATTTTCTTTGCAACGTGTCTGGAGTTTTATCATACCAGGGAAGGACTGGAGAAATAAGCACTCCTAGTATTATCTGTCAGTCATCTTCTCTGAATATCAAATCAGTGCTTTCTTAGCCACCTTATTACAAACACAAAATGATTGTCTATTTAATTTACAACCTTTCCTAACTGTTTTGGGAACTCATCTTCCCAATTCTGTCCCCAATACGCCTGTGCTAATTTACATTCAAACTCAATAACCTGATTAAGTAATTATTTGGTTTCAGCTTCCTTTCTGCTTGAGATCACAGAAACAGCAGTTTTTGTAAATTTTGTATACTTTCTTCCATAGAACCGAGGAGAAACTTGGGTTTAACATATGTATCCATTTGATATTTCAACCCAAAAATCTTATTAATTACAAAAGCTGTATTCACACGATCACTGGATTTGACTTCTGTATTTTTAATATACACAGTGACCACAACTGCAAATTCTGTTCCACAGAAACAGATAATGCCTCAACTCCAGAAATGTCCAATGCAGCTTTAGATAAAGTTTTACACCAATTAAAATGGCAGAAAATTAAACTGGGTTGTAATATATTATATGCAGGAAATATAATTCAGTGAACATAAAGAACCTGCAATTGTCCTGCTAATAACCAGTAAAAGCAATCAAACTTAGAATGTACTCTGAGAGGAACCTGAGAGAATAAAAATATAAAAATAGGGGAAGTATATTTCAATAGCATAATGAAATTCACATTATCAAAGGTTCTCTACAATTTTAATGACACACGAGTGCATTTTAATTAATTTAAATGTTTAAAGCAGTACTCTATGCACATTTTTAATCTAAGAATATTTATGCTATTGATACTGGCTTATTAAGGGCCAGATATGTAAATAGTTTAGCCTAATTGCCTGTTACTGTACAATTTAATTGTCTCGTAACAAAGACTGTAAAATCAGGAGAATGCATTCCCTCAGAAAAAAGTCCAGTTGCTTTTTCACTGTTTCACTGATAAACTTCACATCAAAGGCATCCCATGTTTTAAATGAGGTGTCAGTTTTTACAGGATATTACAAAAACACAATATATGCCTGTCCTTGAAGCAAATGTTCTTGCTCAGCTATGAGTCATATTTGCATCTACTTAAAAGCACAGGCATTTGTTAGATCACTATTTAGCTATAAGACATAGAAGAGATGTTAAATCATTTCCATCACCACAGTTCACTCCTATATAACAGTACAGTTAATGCAAACATATATAATTTTGTCTCAAGGATACAATCCCATGACAATATATTGGCTTTCTACTGAATGTGATATAATCCAAATGCCTACATTTGAGAATTGAATGAAGTGTTCACCGGGAACTCCAAATGTTCACCTACACTAACTGAAATGAGCTAAACAATACTAGACAGTGAACATTACCTAGAATTCACATATCTTCTGTTTTCTCTATTTTGTCATAAATGAACTGTGCAAATACAGGTTTTATTTCTTCTATGTATTCCTCACCTGAACTCCATGGAACTAACCAATTTATGCTCCCTTACTTCCTATGTAGTATAAAGAGAACTTAAATGAATCAGTCTTAATTTTACCCTCCCCAATAGAATATTTGAAGTGTTGTTTTCACTGCTGTAAAGAAGAACAAGACTTATTAATGGTACTCTCTTCAATAAAGATAGAGGATCTCTGGATATAGGTCACAGGAGATGAGACACGACACAAGTCTGATTCCAAGTACCACAGAAATTGCTCTAAGGAAAGCAAGGCTTCATTTATACCTCATCCTTCTGACAGGAACAAACACTCAGACAACTGAACTGTTGAATAAGAATGTACTATCTTAAAAAAAAAACTTTGATTAGAACCAAGTTCAATAAATGGGCACGACAGGAGAGTTCTGTGAGTATCTTCTGTTTTAAACATAATTTTAACTCCCTTTTTTGCACTCCACAGACTCATCATTCCCTCTGCCATTTATTTCTAACAGCCTAAGTAATCATTCACATGCACTATCCAAAGCAGTACCCTTTACTAAAGAAAAGGAAATATTTAGAAATAATAGATGCAGGAAACGTGAAGTGAAAAAGAACTATTGTTCCATTGCTGGAAGAGATGCTAATCTCACATCTCAGGTTTTAGATTATTGCTTAACCACGGTAAAATCTAGTACATTTAAACATGTCCATACTTTCTGATGTCTTATTTCTGGAACTACTCCAGTTTTCTAATCCATTGATTAAATAAAGACATCAGGGCTTCTGGTAGGACTCATTTGGGAAACATAAGATCTGTAGAAACACAGATGGTTGCCAGAACCAGTCAGCTAACAGGGCTCATGAATTTCAAAGAACAAGAAAGAGCCAGGCAGACTCACTACCTGTGAAGAGTTTATATTCTGGGGGTGAAGCACAACACCACTGAAGTTTACTATAAAAACTCGGATGATTTCAGTGGAAAAAGTAACAAAAAAATGATTACTTCTTAGGGTTAGGAAATTTTATCTGTTCATAGGTTGAAATGAAGAGAGGAGATACCTGTAAGAGTCTAAAAAGGAAGTTTTTAACCATTGAAGGAAAACAGGGAAAGAAGAGAAAGACTGACTGGCAGTGCCTCAGCAATATTCAGATACCAGTAGGTGGGAAGACAACACATGGAATTATATCCTATATATGGTGAGAAGTGTTTCAGAAAGCAACAACAGACAGACAGACAGATAAAGTGGGGGTTCAGGAGAAAGAAAAGGGACAAAAGCAGAAGTAAAAGGGTATGTTTGCCAGTGGAGAGGTGCACTGCCAGTAGACAGAAGAAACGTTCTTGCAAAACTGGAAACATATATAAAACAAATTACTATGGCCACACTCTGGTGGAGACAGGGAAAGATTGAAGCTGATTCCAACTATATCAACACAAAGGAAAGATTTTTTTCCTTCCCAAACCCCACAGTTTAAACTCTAACTGTAGTTCTCAAACAGAAATAG
The DNA here is from genome assembly GCA_035583185.1 of Anabacerthia variegaticeps. NCBI lineage: Eukaryota > Metazoa > Chordata > Aves > Passeriformes > Furnariidae > Anabacerthia > Anabacerthia variegaticeps. Next base: position 3,155,360 of record JAWWEW010000002.1, on the reverse strand, counting down.
GCTGGTGTAACAGGTTCAAGAGCTTATGAAACTTTAGATATTAGAATGTTTACCCTGATCTGGAAAAATAACTGTTTTATAATCCAAAAATGCAACCTCAATAAACAAACCCATTGGAATATAATAAGAAAACACAGTCCTTTCCACAATAAAAAATATTCAACCAGGAATTAATTTTGATTTTGCACAACTTCCAAACTGAAACAGTAACACGCCTCTGGTATATTCAAGTTTAGATGTTTTGACTGTTAGACCCAGGTAGAACAGACATTCTGCAATGTTTGAAAAGCTTGCAAGTACTATGGAACAGATCAGAATTTCTCAAGTTACAGAAGAAACATAACAGAACAAGAAGCATTTACAGCCAGTGCTCTTCCTCTGCAGGGTGATTATATCAAATTCTCGAAAAGTAGCTTGCTAGTATCAATAATCAGAGTTCCTATAATTTCCTGATATATTAATTGTAGTAATAAATCATTACAAAAATAAAAACCTTGCTACCTACCTGTCCTGTCTAATCCTACTAAGTATGCCTTCTTTTCGACACATGGGAGAGGTACCTTTCACCACAGCTTAGTACAAGTTTAAGGTGTATTAGACACTGAGCAACTGGAAAGAACACTGTGTACCTTCAGATCTCTCCTGCCCATCTTCTTCTCTGCCTCTTTGACTGAATCATATGAAGAACTTGCAGCAATAATGATTTTTTGTTGCCTGGCTTCCCGAAGAGCTTTCTGGGTGGGACCTTCAAACTCTTTCTTCCTTGTACAATCATGGACTATAAAACAAAACCAACAAAAATATCACCAGAATGCTCATTAATTACTCTTCTGGAAGATCTCTTTACTTAATATTAGCTAGACATGTGACATTCTCAAAAAAACACCACTTTAAATAAAGAGATACTGAGGTTAGCGTGCCATCCATATGAAGTATTCCAAGTCTGCATATCTCTGCCCCACAAATTATTTTGGGTTGATCTGATTTAGCTTCTCTAAAGGTACCCTAGGCTTTGCCCCAGAAATGCAGCAATCTTGCAGTACAGAGAGAGTTACAGTGAAATGGATGCATTCTTTCGTGTCCCACAGCACCAGGAGAAATACCAGCTCACTTCATCCTCTCCAATATCCACCACCAGTGCATTCTTCTGCTTTACAGCCCACATTTCCTTTCTTTTCCCCTGCACATTCTCCCAACTCACCTATCAAACAAGGAATTACTTATGAATCACTAACTCCAAGAAATCCTAAGGTAACAGAGCTGTAAAAGGAGTACAGCACATGTGGACTACAGTACAATGCACCTGCCATGACCTGGCAAAAGGGACACTGTTCTCTGACAGTCTGTGCCAGCAGCTCACACATACCCAAATACAGTCCCTTGTGTCCCTGTATCTTGTTGCAGTGCTCTGTAGTGTGTACACTGGTCTACAGGAAAAAGAATGTAATACTGAATTCCAACAGTATTTGGGCACTTACATCCCTCCAGACCTTGGGGGAAAAAAAAATAAAAAAAATCTCTGCTTGAAAAAAACCCACATTATACAGCTAAAATCCAGACTGAAACAAATCTACTACCCATTTCTAAATACTTACCCTTGTAAAATGGTTTTATTAAGACCTTGACATCAAAATGCAAACTTGCTTATCTAAAAGGTGGGAAAAAATCCCACTCCCTCCAGTCCTGAGGCAAAAAAAGCAGATCGACCAAACTCAAAACATTTCTGTATACCCAAACTGAGTAAATCTAGAATTAATGGCAAGGACTGTGCCTAGATTAACTAAACAGCCATATTCTCACTGCTTTAAAACTTAAAGCTACTGTCATAGATAGCCTGGATAAAAACTTACTCTGAGGAATGGTATGCAGCAAAATTGGTTTATACATCAAACACTTTCTACTCACTTAGTAACTGCTATGTACTAACAGGTTGCTCGTGGGGTATTTGGGTTGTTGGTGTTTTTGAAATACACATAAACCAACAGAGTTATGAGAGTTGAAGAGTTTAAAAGTCAATAACTACTACAAGAAAAAAACCAAAAAACCCAACCAACAAAACAAACAAAACAAAACAAAACAAACAAAAAACCCTAGCTCCAAAGAACTGTTGCACTAAGATGCCAACAGCCTGTGCTTACAGATTTTCTATTCTGGTGGTGGTGTACATGGAATGGGGACAAACAGGCTCAAGTACTTCAACTGGTGCGTTTTAAATTTCTTTTTGCATGACCTTCTAACTGCAATTGCATCAGAACAAGGAATGGAAAAGCACAGTTAATAGTCTTAGCAATGAGTTAATTCAACCATGAGTAAAGAAACTCATTAAGTTCAACTTTTGAATATAATTGGGTAATAAATAAGCAGCTGTTGCTTTTAGGAAATACGAGAAGGGTACCAAGAAACTAAGAGTTTTATAACATGTTTTTAGAAGCAGCTGTTATAACAGCATTCTCTTAGGTTTATAAGCAGCCCACAATCAACACTGCTTAATTCCTGCAGGAAAAAGTGATTGTTTCTCAGAGCTTAACCCTTAACACTGTGTTTTGATCCATAAGTAACAGTGTGAGTGCTCTGTTAATACACACCAATAACCTAAATAAAATATCAGCTCTTTCTCTTTGGTAATGAGATTCCCCTATGTATAATCTTGCTATCGCATCAGGAAGGACAAGAGTTAAACAAGAACAGTTTTTAATGTAAATCTTTTTACAAAAAACATCCAATGTTACTTTTTGAAAAGTAATCTGATGTCAAAGTAGAACTTTTCTTTCAGACCTGATTTCTGAGTAACCATAGGAGAGAATCACTCCACAAGACAACAAAGCCCTAACCAGAACTGTTAACTAGATCCTCTTCAGCCACTACATGTTCTTCATATCAACTTGAAGCAAGCAAGGCAAGAATTAGGAACTAAAACTTAGGCTTCTTTAGGGGTCTTAAAAATTATCACAAGTTTTTCTCTTGAAGGATTTGTGTGCAAAGCTAAACAGCAGCCTGACAGTGGGACAGCAAAAAACTCCTAGGAAATAAATTGCATGCTCTGTATTGTGGATGCTATCCTATCCTCTTCAATTGCTTGAAATGCACCAGGCTGAAGGCTCCTACATCAAATGCCTGAGTAATAAAGTCCAGAATAGTTGAACTAAATTTAACACTAAGCACTGTTTAATTTTTTTCTACCTAGCTGCCAGACACAAATTTACAATGCAAACTCATGGTGAATATTAAGAAGCTTCCTTTTGTTCTTTATTGTGCACTATATGACTCACTCAAAAGAAAGGAAAAAAACAAACAACCCCAACTGAAAAACCAAACCCACAGTCACAGAATGGTTTGAGTTGGAAGGGACCTTAAAGATCATCTCATTCCAAGCCCTCTGCCATGGGCAGGGACACCTACCACTAGCCCAGGTTGCTCCAAGGCCCATCCCACCTGGCCTTGCACACCTCCAGGAATGGGGCAGCCACAGCTCCTCTGGGCAACCCGTCCCAGGGCCTGCCCACCCTCACAAGAAAGAATTTCTTCCTAATAACTAATTTAAACCTACTCTCTTCTCAGTTTGAAGCCATTCCCCCTTTTCCCATCACTACATGTCCTTGTCAAAAGTCCCTCTCCAGCTTTCTTGGACTGGATGTGCAGAGCCTCACAGTTCAGCAAATCCCAAACCAATTAAAGCCACTCTCAGTGCCCTTTAGCCAAAGCTGGCATTCCAGGTGTTCTGCAGTGAAGTCAGGCTGTGGCACATCAGGAGCAGTGCAGGGCCCTCCCCTGCTGCTGGGCAGAGCCACTGCCCTGCCTTCAGGCTCTGCACTGCAGTGGCAGCAGACACCTGGCCAGGGAAGGCATCTTAGCCTGTCCAAAGATCACTTGGTACTCTGAGTGTGCACTGCCTTCTAACCAGAACATACCACTGCATCAAAGCCAGCCCAGAAGAGACAGCAACTAAACAAAGCAGCTGCAGGTCTCCTTACAGTACAGATTTGCAACTCCAACAGCACCAGTTCCTTCCAAACTAACAAATTTCGAGAGAAGTGAAACCAACAGGTCTCCAGTAGCCAGGCACTGCTTGTTTCTCAAGATTGCATTTATACTGTCTCAGGAATAATAAAAAAAAATCAACAGGCAACAGAACATGATCATCTTTCAAGAGGTAGCAGAAAGTATTTGAATAAGACACAATATCACCCACTGAGACATCAGTATGACCTACAGAGTGCAATAAAAATTATGTAGTATTAGAGGACAAAGCACTGAAAAGAAATGAACTGAAATACTGATTAATTTATGATACCCAAGATATGAAGCAAATTAAGACTTGTACAAGCAAGTGGGTGGCTGATGAGCCTAATTTATGTTGGAGACTGAGTGACAAGGGGCTTTTTATATAATTATTTATCAAGTGGCTCCCCTGCTTGTCACTTTTTGGTGTTATAAAGTGCTCTTAAGACTTCTGGAGAATAAACAAAAGTCAACTGCCAGAGAGTAGATTTTAGAATCAAATGATAAATGAAAGTATGTCTAGTATGAAAAGGAGACAGATGAGACATCCACACTGTAAGACACAAGCATGGGGAAGAACTCACACTACATCTCCTCAAGCCAGAGTGCATCTTAATAGTCTGTATCTTAATAGCTTGTTAACCTCTTCACCCAACTACAAATACAAAAAGAAACCTAACAAGTTTATGTGGCTACTATTCTTTCATTCTTTTTCTCAGCCTTGTCTTTTATAGAGGAATTTTAAACAATGGAAGTAACTCCATGCATGTGGGATCTAATGAAGTTTGATTGTCAAAAGCTGGGGTAACTCAGTGGCTTTTTACCTGGGGTATATTACCAGTGCCAAAGGAGGTTTAGGCCTTAATGCACTGGGGGAGGGAAACCCCCTTCTTCCCCCCCCCCCCCCAAAAAAAGGTACATAAACCAAACAGATATTAAAATTAGCCCAAGTGGAACAAATGCTTCACCTGGAAATTATATATTTTTAGCATTCTCTCATTTCAAATACACAGCAATCTCTGATGGGAGTCCTGCTCATGACTACAACAGGTGAATACTCTGTTGTCAGAAGACAGAGTTCACCATTTACCCTTTTCATCATCTCATTTATTTTCAGGCGAATTTAAGAAACTTGGTTTCTTTGAGACTTATCTTACTATCAAATGTAGCTGCAACTGGAAAATGGGTTTCAAATTATTAGTGGAAGTGATGCTGTCAAAGAATAGGATAGCATGGGCTTCATTTACTAGGAAAACAGAGGTGCTAAGGTTTTCCTGATGGAGTTAGGAAAAGCAATGTAATATTTACACAGGGAAGTAGTGCAGTAACATACAGATAAAGGTATTATTCCAGGAGGTATTATATCACCTTAGCAACCCTCTGTAAAAATGAGGCATGCCAAAGTAGGAGGCCAGATTTCATAACATCAGTATTTTCAAAATGTTTCCCAACCACCATATAAACCTTCTTAAGAGAGTGATGAGAAAGAACATACACACACCACCCAAAAAGGGCATGTTGGTCGATGCAATCACAAAAACAGACACAAAATAGCTTTCTAGGACAAAGTGCTTTCCACGTTACGTACTCCATATTGCCTTCTGCACTCCCACTCTGCTTAGTGAGTACATTTTAGAATAAAACATTCAAATGATAAAGCTGCTGCTCTGACACCAGGTCAGCTGAGAAAACGTTGACAATGCAAGGATTTTTGATTCACTGTTACATCAGACTTTGAAATGCATCACAGCAACAAAAAGCCCATGACCAGTCTGAGCCTGGTGATGGGAATATTTTACCTTTTGTCTCAGAAATCTGCTTAACACATCCGGACTCTAAATTTTCTAGCACAGCCTGCAAACCTGTAACCTAATTTTAAAAAGAGAAAGAACAAGAGGAGACAGTATGAAAACATTGCTTTTGAGGTATCTGTTCACAACACACACCATTTATGCCTGTGTACTTAATAAATTCCATTTATCATTTTTTACTTTTGATTATAGTCTCCAAGTTCTGAAAATTACTCCTAATTCAAGATTTTGGAAAGACCCAGTCAAACAATGCAATAAAATATAACCACTCAAAATTCTCTCCAAGCTCTGTTACAGCTCTGTTAAAACAATGCAGCCACACACACAATAGCAGGGCTCCCATTGCACCAGCAGCTCTGAGCCACTGCTGCCACTGCACTGATCTCTAATTTAATGGCACACTATGACACACAGCTTTGTCATAACAAAATGTCACAAAACACAGTGTTATGTGTTACAAACCAGTCATTGCTCTGCAGTGAGTACAGTACCTATCTGGAGAGGTCTTACATATGTCCCTGAAATTTCATAGCATTAGAACTTTCAATGTTTTGTGCTCCTGATTAAGCATAACTCTATATGGACAGCAAACTTTTATTTTCTATGGGGTATTTGCTTGTACATATTGAAATTTCAAACATGCAATCCTTAGTGTTCTAAAACCAAGCCCTCAGGTGACCTGAACAAAATTGGTGGCATAGGAAAGGACAAAATGAGAGATGAAGACTATCAGAAGAGAGTGGTAAATTCCTTTCATGTCACCCACATATAACTGATGCTACTGTTGAAGTTCATCTTGGTAGGGATTTTTCTTTCTTTTTTCTTCCTTCTTTTCTTGCACAAATAACATATTAGTTAAACACATGCAAGATCATTTTGTGGGTTTCATCCATCCTATCTGTGTTTGTACCACTTCCTGCCCAAGAGGCAGAATCTCTCATATACAAACCTATACATCAGGTAAGATTACAGGAATAAAATACCACTCCAATATTCCACTCAAGACAGAAAAACGGTCTCTGATCTCTTAATGTACTTTTTTCTAAACTAGTATGTCATTCCTGGATATATTTTGGAAAAAAATAAAGCGATAAACAGCAATAGAGAAAGTTTAGAGAAGCTCTTTCTGAAGGCATAGATGGAAGCACGTGAATCTATTTGAATATCACACCTTTCCTTAAGCTTTGACACCAAAATGTAACAGGGCCTGCACGTGGATAACTCATGAAGAGGAGCACTGAGCAAGTACAGGTTGAAAAAACTTACTTTGTGGCACTAAGTTTCACAAATGTTCAGTGTTAACATTTCACCAAATACCATGAAATTCACAAAACACTCTCCTTCAAACTATTTCATAAGTGAGTTGCTTTATCAGAAATATCCTGTGCATTTACTGAAGTAAAAACCAAACCATTCCTTAGAGTCTTGCAAGTGGTGTTGACCATAGTTTTACCTGCCCCACTGCTTTGTCTCTCTCCAAGCTAGTCAACATTTTCTGCTTCAATGTGGTCTCATATTTTTCAGAGAGCTGCTTCAGAACTGGTTCATAGGATGCGTAATGTGCCTTCAGCCTGGGAACAAGAGGAGGAAGAGATTCCTCACAAATGAGTTAAATCAGGGATTTATGTCTGCATAACTTCTCCCCTCCCCCAAAAAAAGAGTAGAAGTGCCAAAAGGTCAACACAGAGGAGACAGCAAAGCTATTTAGTATGTAACCACCCAACTGCAATACCACAAGAGAAAAGAAAACAACAACAAAACTAAATCAGATCAATAGGAGGATTCACAGCTTGTTTGGTTGCATCTTAAAACAATCCATCTAATTTTGACCTATTCTTAATCCTTCATACACATACTGCACATTAATTTCTGCTAATTTGTTTTCTTGCAGAGGGATGGTATTTCACAGGAAGAAAGAGAATTACAGCTGTTATCTGACTACCAAATAAGATCCTCATCTAGACAAAACAGTCAGAATATGATCAGTATTTCTTTCTTCACTGCACATTACACTGAGAATACTTAACCACTCTAATTTCTCAGACCAACCAAGACTCAGACATATAACCTCTCAAGAGAAACACGTGACACTAACAGCTCCAAACCCACTGCATTCTGCAAGAAGCTGAATCACAGAGGACAAACCAGTGCTCCCTTGCATTAGTATGCAGGCACTGCAAGGCTGAACGCGAAGAAAACATAGCTGCCATTACATGCACTGATTGATAACAATGTCAACAGAACTCTGTGAATTACCTGGAGCTGCAGACACAAGCCACCCTCCAGTGTTATTTTAAAACAAGCCCTGGCACAAACATGTGCAAAGAAGAGATTCTAAAGTCAGTTCATATTTAAAAATTATTATAACTCAGTAGCAATGGACTGTTGTGGGCTTTTTTTGTGAGCAAAGCAACACAGCAAGTTTCATACTGGAAATTCAAGATGACACAAAATGCCAGCTATTATGGGAATCACGAATGCAAAGGTTTTGAGTTTGGTGTGATATAGCAGTTACCCTTAAAATTGGCAAAGGTTCCAAAAAGAATAACTACATATTTATGGCAAAAAATCTGCGTACAAGAAAAATCTCATTTATATTTCCAACTATTAGAAATACTGTATGTTTAGTAATGTCACATCACACCATAGAAAATACAGCAAAATTCTTTGACCAGAATGGCAGAACAGCCCAATGGAGTTATTTACCACATTGACCAAATGCACTTCAAATTCCACAATGTTATCTTACTACCAGGCAATAATTTAAGACATTATCTTTAATGCTACGTGTATAGTAATTAAAAGTATTTTTTACCTTTTCATATCACAAATCAGCCTGTTCTTCTCCTGGACCACTCGCCTGTGATGCATTCGATGGAAGTCTCGTTCTTTCTGCATTTTTATGAGAGCCTCTTTTGTTTTACTAGATGTAAAAACAGAAAGGGCAAGGGAAGTCCTATTAATTGCATCAAGGGATGCTGAATACATATAATTACTCTTCAGATATGCACATGCCTTCTCTATCCAAGTTGGAAGTTTTAGGTAGTATACCCTGCCATGGAGAACATGTACATTTGAGGTCTTTTTGCTGCCAGCTGAGGTACAAAGCCATGGGTTTGTACCTTCCCCTTCCCTCAGATCCTTTAGACAGAATCCATAAAGATTCTGGCATTATAAATGTCAGAGTTGAGGTCAACTTTAAGCAGAAGGAATCTCATAGAGATTCAAGTTAGAGGAGATAAGAAAACAATACTCTCATTTAAAAATTCTACTTTAAATGCACTGATAATACTGATAATATAATGAAAATACTGATTTTTTTTTTTTTTTTAATGTCTGCACCACATCTGAAGCCCCCATTGAAGGACACAAACAGAAGGATAACTGTACTGTTGCCTTGGAAATACACTTGGAGAGTCTTCTGGAAAAAGCTGGGCTAGAAAAGTTTTAGGCTCTCTTCAGTCGTGTTTCTAAGCGGTCCCCAAGTGTTCCCTGGCCTTGACAGAGAGAAGCAAAAGGAATCCATTGCAAAATTAATTGTAAACATACTGATAACCTGTTATTCTCTAAGCACATTCTGCACACAGCCATGGGACACCCAGGGATGCTCTACTCCATAAACATAAAAAAAATACTCTGTATATGTTCAGTTCACTTTCTCCTTGCCTTTGCTAATATGGGTTTGGAGGGAAAGATTAGTAGATGAATGGTTTAATTGCAAAGGAAGCTTGAAATTACCTTCCACAGAAATTAGCTATTTGCTTCTTGCAAAAATAAACCTCATTTCCTCTGCAACAGGAGTTGAAGAATTAGGAAAACCACTATGACAGGGGAGTATGCCAAAATCACAGGCCCAGGAAGAATACCCACAATGGCCAGTGCATTATATTTAATTGCGTGAGTAATTTATATTTGCTGCATATGCATTTGCTACATTTATTACTTATAAAAGCTACCAAATTTATATATGTACATTTACATGCTTGTAGCAGAGACCTGAAGAGCACAATGAAGCACAGAACACCAGAGGAGCCGTGGGCACACACATCACACTACGTATGCACCAGCACAAACACCAGGAACTGTGACACACAGGAACTCAGGATATTGGTATGGCACACAAAGCACAGATTAATGATTCAGCTCAAGCTCCTGTGAGCAGCAAAACATTTGAGAGGTAAATGAATCAGTGGTCTCAGGACAGTTCTGTGAAACAGCTCCATCAGAACACCACGCTCAAAATCTGACTTGCCATAAAGACCTTGAATACGAAATCTGCCCCCTCAGAGCTCAGCAGATGGCTTGTTCCAAGAGTAAAAGATGTTGCATCAGCCACAGCAAAGCCAATATCCATTTCTTTTAGTTAAGATATATGTCAAAGCCTGCAGGTCTCTCCATTTAAACTTCTCTCCAGCAAGCACTTCCATAAAAACAGCCGAAGAGGACAGGGCCCAATAAATCCAAGTAGGTTTTCAAAGGCAAGTTACATGCCCTGCTCCCAAGATGCTGCAAGTTGCAACCCTAAAATTTTAATTGAAATATAGTTTTAGAAAACAAACTCTCACGCTTTTACTCTACCCAGGTTACGTGGCACTTGGCAGCAGAGATGCTGAATGAAACAGATACACTGAAACACAGAAAGTGTGCACTTTATTTTTTCCATGGTGTAAGTGAAGAAATATGTGCAGGGATAGTTAGATTTTGGCACAGAAACAGGAGATCAGCTGAGGATTTTCTTGCTGGTGTTGGCACTAACTGTAATAATAATACGACTTCCAGGACTGCTTTATATTTTGACCATTACTTTGGCTGCAAGCTGGATATATATTTGTGAGCGTGCTCCCAAAAATCAGAAGAGAAAGGTACCTGCAATGTTGATGCTTCTTATCTCGTGTTTTGAACTCCCATACAAATCTCAGGCAAAAGCTGTATACAATTTTCATTCCATCTACCTAATAAGTCCCTTAACATTTAAAGAGTTTACAATTATGACACAGTTCCTGCAATTAACACAACATGATACACCATTTGTCTAACTACACATGCCTAAAGAGACAGGCAACAGACAGGGTCTGGCCACAGGAAAACACAAAAATACATATATTCAAACTATTTAAAATCATCACATAGGCCGACTTTAAGCATTTTCAGGTTAATTTTCAAGTTTTTCTTGCATATTGGGAAGAATACCTATGCAGCAGGTTACAACCCTTACCAATCAACCAGGGTTCAGGACAAAAGAAATGGAGCACACCTAAGGTACCTTAAACCCGTGTCACATGCCAAACAAAAGTAAAATTACTTTTGCTTCCTTTCACCACACAACGGTCATTTTTAGAAATAATTTAAAGAAAAACTTAGAGTGTATCTAAACCTTAGGGTAAGCTAGAGGTAGCTGCAGAGTAAAAGAATTATGCTGATATTTATTTCCTTTAATGTATGCAGAGACATCCGAAGATGCCTTCAGGCACTGGACAAGCTATAAAAAATACATACTGTATACAGGAAGAGAAGCTGACTAATTCTCCCTTTAAATAATGAAACACCACAGCGAAATGTAACCAGCCTGCAATCTACTCTATTTGCCCACCTGCTTGCATGCAATCATGTAAATACTACATTAAAATACCCAAAATACAATTACAGTTAGCTTCTAGACACTAAATCTCTTCCATCAATTGCTAAACAACATTAAAGCAGCAAGTAATTGGTTTACAGTCATTTATCCTGGGCCCCCATACTGCCTAAGTCCCAATAACATCTCTTTTCTGTAAGATGGCTGTCAAGAGTACCAAGCTCACAAGCACCAAATGTAATTAAAAGCTTCACAGCACTGTAGCTCTCAATCAATGTTTGCTGACTAATCCACAGAGCAAAATATGGGAGTTTCTTTGCTCACAAATCCGTGGTTTCTAACCAGCCAAATCAGCATTTCCTTAGTGCTCTTAGGCATTCTGTTTTCTGTGTAATTCTCTCTCAAAGACAAACTCAAAATGTCCTCCAGGTAATTTTGGCTCCTGCTGAAATATTTACCATAGCAAAGGCACTGACTCAAGTTACTGACTGTACGAACAACAAAAACTGCTCTTAACAGTCACTACACTGAATGGATTTAAAGAGTAAAGAGTATCATGATCTGGGTTTATCCAAAACACATAAAGGAACTTGGTAACTCATGGTATGTATAGCAAAAATGCTCAATTTCACAGATTTTAACACATTTCACACACTTCAACAGTACTGGTTTAATTCATAGATGATTCAAAACAATTTAAGTGACATGAATGTCACAAGTGCTGAACTTCTGAAATTAGTATCAATGAAAACTTTGTAAGTCATTTGAAATAAAATAAACAAGTGAAGTAGTGACCATAAGTACAAAGCAAGTTTCACACCTACATATACTCTGCTACAGTTTTAGCCAACAATCTCTGAAAACAAAGCTCTCCTTATGGGGAAAAGGGAGAAGTAGTTTTAGTAGTCTTTGAGCAAGGTACATGCAGAGTAAGTGCAGTATGTAACAGCGAATGTCAATGACCAAAGTTTGCCCACGTGTGATTTGTGTGCTGTAGCACTGCCCTGATGCTCAGTGTGCTCTCTGGAGTAACAAACCAGGGCCAGGAACCATTCTGTTTGCACTAGAGCATTGCTACCTCAGGTCTCATCAAGCACCAGAATGTGAAAAAGCAGGGCACAACTCCATCTCACCAGAGCTTTGGGACTTCTATTTAACAGATTGCCTGTAGGAACCCAACACATGGGCCATGTCTTTTCCCTCTCCTGCTTTCTTCCTCTTACACATTTTCATGTCATCTTCCAGCCTCTTAACTAGACATCTGCTATAAAAGATATTCTGGCACCCCATGGAGAATAGAGATATTCTTACAGGAAAAAGCCAGTTCTTTCAGACCACAGTGAAATGATTTTGAGCTTTATGTTCTTAAACAATCATGTAGCAATGCAACAAACCCATAAAAACTCTTATCAAGTCATAATCCACTCAGATTACCTTGTTATAGCATGTTCTGTTTCATACAGGGGGCAAGGATTGGGTAGGAGAAAAAAGGAAGAAAAAAAGGGGGGAAAAAAAGACCATAAAACTTGTTGAAATTACTACTGACAATGATAAATTTCAGAAGGGCCACATTTTGTACTTCCTTCTTTTACTATGCATTATTGCTTCTTAGGCTCCTCCACTCATATGAGACACAATCCTTAAATACCCATTGTCTAAATAAACTGCAGATAACAGTAAGAAATGTTTTCTATATGGTCTGTCTCCCAGTGCAACATTATATTTAGACTACACAATATCTGACTTTATTATTGCTGCTGTTTACTTAACTACTTGACTGTGGCCAATTAATTCATTCCTTTAAAATGTAATAAATCATTATAATCAGCAAATAATTTAATTATCATTATCAGCAGCAATGATTATTTAAGAACTGAATAGTTATTTTCATATAAAGGAACAATCTAGATGAAAATTAGTAGCTTGGGCAATCTTGAGGAAAACCAAAGAGATGGAGGTAATTTTTTTACAGCTCCATATTTTAAAACCATACACTGGGAAAGCTGAAGTGAGCGCATCATTGGGTCTGAGGGTACATTCATGTGCAGATGAACCATCCTCCATAAGAGGCCATGTGACATGGAGTTCATTTTCACATCTCTCCATTCAACAGACTAAATATTTTAACTCTCTTGACTGGAGTACAACTGGCTTATAAAAACCAACTACTACAATGTACACATGAGTATAATCAATGATGGTAATTTTCACTGACACCCCATTACCACTAGGGCCAGAGTGATAGATTCTGTGCAATTAAAAGAAGTGTATAGTGATTTTTTTCCTATGCTGAAGGTTTGTGGTAGCTGTAATTTATAGTACTGTAATACAAAACACACATAATTTATTTTTCAGTTCTACCTATTAGACACTCATGATTCTCTATAGTAATTTGTTGTGATTACTGGATATTGAAAATTATTTTTAGCCCCGTAAATACAAATAAAAGATTTACATTTCTGACAGAACTCTGAGAAACTTGACCTTTAATGATAAATGTCACCCAGAAGTAAAAATACATGCAGCCAGCAAAACAAAGAGGAAGTTTTAAAACTATTTTTAACTAAGTACTTGCATTTACCATACACAAAAGTTTCAGTAAGACCAAATAACATACTTGGCAGCAAGTTTGTAGTTTTCCAAATCTTTCTTCAGCCTCATATTCTCAATCTCCAGTTGCTGGTTGCGGGTATAGACAGTTGGAACCAATCCAGCATCTTTGACAGTGATCACACCTCTCTCTATCAATTCATACCTATTAGAAGAGAAGCAGATATTTTATTCCACATTCCCATTTGCTCACTTCACTGATGTCTCCTTTCTCATGCTCTCATTTACCTAAACTAGAATCACAAGGATATTTATCATCCTAAGGCATTTACTTTCTATGTTTATTAACAATTCACAACAATTTTATCCCACCACACTGTTCTATTTTTGTGCTTTTCATTCTAAAACATGTATTGTTCATAACAGTCCAAACATAACACAGTACTTAAAAGTACACGATTATTCTCTTCCTTACTTTCTTTTAAATAGCTTAAGTAAAAGACAAATACTCTTTTTCCAGTAACATTTGTATATACTCATTCCTTTTTATCTCATATTCCCAGAGACATACAAGATTTTTATTTTTTTTGGACTCAAATAAGTAGCAGATAGCTCAGAATCCGTGATCCTTGTTACCTTGAACATGGAATACAGAAGTCACCTAGGAAAATTCCCTCATTCCTTCCTGTTTACTTATTTTCCCTCACCTTATTTAATTATATTCACCCATATTTACCTATTTTGCCAGGGGTTAGGGTTAGGAACATAGTTCCATGGAACATAGTTCCACGATGTAGAAGTCTGAAGACTGCTTTAGTTAAATACCTGTACAGATTAACTCGGATTTTGAGAAGTACAAGAGACTCTGAAGCAGCCTGTAATGCTGGGTGACAACCCAGGAGCCTCCATGGCCCCAGCCATAAAACCTCCTCATTCAGTCTCCTATTTTAGGTCTATCCATCTTGTGGTAGTATGTCAGCAAAAGCTAAGAACACAGTCCAGACAGAGGAGTGAGACTTTAGCCATGACATCAGTTCATCACGGCTTGAACGGAGTTGTAACTAACTTAAATCAGATAAAGACTATAAACCCACAAGCACCTTCCCTGCTGGGAACTCACTAGAAGGAGCAATATGAACATTATTTGCCTTTTCAGGTGAGACATCTGTGCATTGTTTTGTTTCCAGGTGATAAGGAAGTATGAAAAGAACAGCAGTAAAGAGAAATAAAAATTACATTAAATGCTATCTCCCACCCCTGGACAACAGCAGCTGAAAACAATAAGCACAATATTCCTGGATCATAATCCTGTTGCAGAAAGAAAAAGCACTTGTGGAATAAGGGATTCTTACTTGAAAAGTAACCTTTATTTTACATCCTCCAAACAGCTTAAGGGAATGTTAGTAATTCTGTCCAAATGAGTTCCTACAATCAGCTCTTTACGTGCATTCTCTGGATATTTCTAGGAATGCTCATCCCTATGAATCGAGCTGCCACATTCATCACCAGCAGATGAAAGGTTTTTGAAAAATTAAACTGAACATGTCCAAAGTAAAATTCATTCTATCATCTCTTCATTTTCTTATGTAAATTAGAGCAGGAGCAGGCTTTAATTGCGAGAAAGAAGCTTAGTTGGTTTTTTGTCCAAATAAACACTGACTGATGCACAGGTACAATTCCTACCAGAAATATTGCAAAGAAGGGCAGCTCTGATGCAGCAGATCACAACTCTACATACTCCTTAACTTGCCACTGAATGCCCTAACTAACTACACTTTATGAAAACCGTCGTATTTCTGCACAGAGACTCAGACATGGATAATTGATGAACTTGGACTCCAGCAGAGCTAAGAGCTCTGAAAGACAATTTTCATGAAACACAATTAATACCAATAAACTCACGACGCCCTTGTCAACACCACTACAAATGAATGCTTTGTGCATGTAGCAGAAATGGAAAAAAACACACAACAAATTGCATTGTGAAATCTCATTATCTTTCATCAGCCTAGTCCTGTAAAACTTGCAGACCTCCTACATACCAAGCTGACTGCCAAACAGCTCTTGTTCTCACTGCTTTCCATTACACGTGGAAATTAAATTAGTTCTGTGCTCGCACAGGTATTTTACTCAGCTTTTCAGAACTACAGAGTTACTGTTCTTGAATCACTGTTTGGAATTAACCAATGATCTGGAAACCTAAGGAACAGCTGGTTAACTCTGATTTTGTAATCAAAGCCCACTGCAGACTGACTAGAAATACGTTATTACTATTGCTACATTACATTATAACTCTCAGAAACTTGAATTCGAGGGAAGAGGCTGCAGAGAGGCTCTGTGACAAACTAACTGATACACAGCTCAGGATCATCTTTTGCCAAGGGATAACTCACCTAGAGATGCTTTCAGGCATTAAAATCTCAAATTTCACTTTTTACTAGAACTTCTCACTGCAAATTATAATCCCAGTACATAACAAACAACAGTTTCAACAGAAGACTAAGAAATGATCACAGTAAAAATAAAGCATTTATTTAATGGAAAATTAGGTATTCCAAAAATAATTTAAGTTTAAAGTTCATTAAATTATAACTGGAGGAAAAAAGTTTATGTGCAAAACAATTTACATAATAAAAAAGAAAAAAAATAATCCCTACAAGTGTGAAAAAAGTACTCATTACTTCATAGAAAACTGGTGGGTTTGGTTTAAAACGAAACATAATCAAATCATGTTTTAAACAGCTGGATAGAATAACAGGATATTTTCCCAAACTCCAAAATACATACAGATAATTTGGTCCAATTTAAGTGACCTTTAGATCTCCGACAGACAATCATTTCAAAGCAAGCCTTTTGATAAATTTTCTCTACATTAATTAATGTCTCATTTTAAATTCCATTAGTACTTGATCACCACAGCATGAGACTGTCGTCCCAATACATAATGAGGAACCCGAGTACACTAATCTGCTCTTGCTTTCATTAATATTGTAAATTATCTATTTCAAACCAACATGAAACATTTTGAAATAAGGAACTAATGCAGAAAGTCTCAATAAAGCAAGATTAGATACTGACATGCTGAGTTCATTTGTATAGCTATTGAAATTAAAAATATTACTTATAGAGAAAAAAATATAGGTACAGCTAAGGATTTACAAGATAGAGCCTGCTAAGACCTGCACTTACTCTGTTAAAAACAATTTGAATTTTGCCATTGATATAAATTCAGACTCTAAGGGCTTCAAAGAGAGTCGTAGCTTCACAAAAAGGTCACAATTGATATCTGTCTAGTATTAATTATCTTTCAGCATAAAAACTGTTGAACTTCAAACTTAATGCTATTCACATAAGCTCTTTGGTTGAAAAAGAATCCAGAACTATAGTGCTCCTCCTCCAAGGAATCATTTAAGTCCATTGTTATGCCATCAAAAAGCAAATCATTATTAACTCAAAAGGCAGTGCCTGATTGGTGAGCTCTACATGAGCAAGACCAGAGCCTTGCAAATGACAGCAATGATTCCTCCATCAGAAATATTTCTGAGAAAATTTAAAAGCTTCAGGGCTTTTGTAGGGAAAAATAAGATGTTCCTAACTTTTGCTAATTTTCAAATTATACAATTTCAAAAGACCTTATTAAAATATGTATCTCTGAACTTCTGTTTAAAGACTGGCTACAAGGTAATTCAAAGAGAGGTATTTCCACTTTTCAGAATTTGTCCAAGGTAACCTGCAGATTCAAAGAGATCTTGTAACTCAGAGTATTTCAACAGAACTTTGGCAAGTGTCATCTTTTGTTCTGAAATAATTCTGCTCTCCTCTCAAGCTTTGCAGAATTCCTTCCACATCATTTTTAATCAACATTAAAAATATACATCCTGTGGGAATCCATACATGAAGAAAGTGGAGTATTTAGACAAAGCTGCATGTTTAGACTTCTGCAGAAACTATGGACAAAATCCCTGCAGATCAACTTATAAAACTTAAGATAAGAAGACAGCAACAGCCCCAAGAGGTTAGTCCTCTGATTACTAAATGAATTACATTTTAAAAAGCAAAAAACCCAAACCAATCATATGTATTAACTGATGTACCAAAAATTACCAAGTAATAAATATTTTTATTATTCTACTTAAAATAGAAGTAGCTATGATGAATGCCCAAACCCATCCAAACAATAGTCAGAAATACTCCAGCATTATCACCAGCATACTCAATTCTTAGCAGACACCCATATTCTGGAAGGCAGGAAAATGATTTCTCAGCACTGTTGAAGTGCAACAACAGTCATTTTGCACTGGACTCATTTGATCCCATGATAATTTCTGCACTGTATCCAGTTGTAATTTTTGTTGGTAGACAGTGGAGAGCAGAAGAGACTTGAAAAAATAGAATTTAATTCACCTCGTCTTAAAGGAGATGGCTTAAAGAACTCAGATGAATTGCATCCTGAAAAGAAGCATTTCTTTTTCCTGTTCACAAGGGGCAACTTCAGGCTTATAAGTACCTGAGTTTGGTGAAATGCACTTGTTCTTTCAAAGGTTCAGCAGTTCCCTGGAGTCAGCTTTCCTGAAAGTCTGTACTTAAACCAGGAGTCTGCATCCTCATTCTCACTAGGAACATATTTATTTGTTAAAGCACTATATCATTAAAACAGACTTGTACTCAGGAGAGTTTCCTGAAAATATATCCCGAAATACTGAAAACATTTGAATCTAATTCCCAAAGTAGCATGATCACTTTAATTATTTTACCATTCAGTTTGGAAGCAGTCAAGGGTTCTGGACATTCCCAGTCTGACCAGGAAATTGCAGAAGAAGTCATCCATTGCTTCAGGTATTTCAGACACTGATTTCTCAGAAGCCAGAACTGATTGCGAGGTCTGAAATTAAATTTTGATAACTGTTATTAAACTTACAAGAGAAATGTAATTAGCATAATTTCGATTTCTGAAGTCAGCTAAAGTCACAGACCTACTGGAGTACGGCTAAATGTTTCCCTTGTCTTTACTGATCAGATGTGCAATCACTGATCCTTCTAACGTCAAGGTTGGTGAAAGGTTAGAAAGAAAACTCAAAAGCCACCTTATTTAAGCAAGTATTCTGACCCTGACAACGTGGTAGAGACTTGAAAGTATTATAACTGATGGATGATCTTCTGTCAGAGACATGTTGGCTCTCATACTCTGGCACCCTTCAGCAACCTTCGCAACTACAGATGAAAAAAGTTAGTACTTACCTAACAGAAAGGTGGCAGTAAAATGGTTTATACTCTCTTTGTAATGGAGAGACAGAAAAAACTGCATCTCCATCACTAGATCTCTTAGGAATAACTCTCAAAGATAACTCTCCCTCTTCTCTCTACATCCCCATGAGCACTGAAGGAGCTGCCAGACAACATTGCTACAAGTGTTAGCAGAGCACAGATGGTGCTCCAAAGCTTCACGTGCAGCTCCTCTGGTGCCATCCAGACAGACAGTCTCATAGATAAGGTCAGCTCGTGGGTCAGGCACAGTTGCCAAAAGCAGAATCAAAACAAAACAGAGCAATCCTACTACAGAGAGGGGGGGGAAAACCCTTTCACAGCTTTCTTTTCCAAGGCAAATCTCTTCCCTTCACCCAACCCCTTTCAACCCACTCGGCACACAGCTTGGCGTTTAGCTCTCCTAGAGAATTCGAGGTATGAATTGTGGTATGAAAAAAGGAGAAATGGAGCCCAGTCTAACACTACCCCCACAAAACACATTTAAAGAGATGAGCTGGGAGAGACTGCCACAAGTCAGCAGTCAAGGAGGTGGCCTTAATTCATTCACATGTCAAATGGACTGCAGCGACTTGACATAACTCAATATGAGGTTCTCTGCATTTGGGAACTCCACATGGACACGAAGCCACAATGGACCTGCTCAACAATGCAGTTACTGGGACAAGCTACAGCACATGCTTCTCAGTGAGAGACTATAAAAAATACCACAAAACTGAAAAAAAATCACTGAGAGATTTATCAAGATTTACCCATGCTAAAGGGTAAGACCGTAAATCTCCTCCTCCACCCATTTAAAAAAAGGCTCTGTAGACCATGGATTTCTGATAACATCATTCATTTATGGCTTATTCATGCCCTTAGTGGGAGCTCCATCACCATGACTGCATAAATTACCTGGAGATAAAGGCATTTCTCTCAATAAAATAAAAACACTGCAAAAATCTCACAGCATTTTGTATAATACAGAAAATGTTGTCTTCAACCCTAGCAGCCTACCCAATATGAAGAGAGAGGCCTGTGCATGTACAACTGAGGCTGTTAACACTGCATTATGACTGATACAATATGCCAAGTGCAATGTAATATTTCACATACTTTCATTACTAGAGCACCAGCACATCAGACAGGTCTATTTTCTAATTGTGGTAGTACAATAACCAGAAAGTACATGGGCTGACATGCAGCTGCATCCCTTGTTTCTTTTCTTTCTTTATTCCAACTGAGGCAAATGTTGTTTGTAGTTTTCCAAACACATCTATGAAGCTGGTCTTCGGAAGATGTGATGCAGCTTGATTCCCTTAATAAATGGAAATATGATAGGAATTCACTCCACCCATGCAGAAGAGAATTTATTAGACACCAGCACCAAGAATCATTTCAGGAACCAAAACTCAAGCAGGGAACAACAGAGATAAAAATGAATGCACTCTAACAGGCACAGTATCAGAACTGACCCTCTGGAAACCAGAACTAAATTCCTAACTCTTCTGCAGGCTTTGAGAGTGATACCAGGCCCAGCACTTGCTTCGTTTTAACTGTAACCAATGGATGACTACCAAAAGAATTGCATAACAATAATTTTTTTGTATATATTTACCTATTTGGAAATGAGAAAAATACAATCAATTAACATTGTGTAAACAAACACCCTGCAGCAGCTCTAGGGAAAAAACCACCTTATTAAAGATTATGACTGAGAAGTGAGAATAAACTAAGTATTTGCTTTCTTAAATACTTGATAAATATTTCTTTGTTTTAATTAAAATATTGAAAACAGTTTGGTGTAAGGACTCTAGATATGGCCAGTAAAATAAATTAATTGCTAAGAGGTTAACCTTAGACACTTCCACAACACCCAAAAGAATTTCTGTCCACTGAAGAAATACAAATGCCAAATAAATTGACAATGTCTCTGGAAAATGCAATAAGATGTTCTTGAAAAGCTTACTAAATTTAAATTTTAAAATAATATTAAAAGGGAATTCAAAGATTTTCTACAAATTAAAAATCAAGCACATAAAATGAACATATGTGAACGTCAATGTTACTTCAGATTAGCATTTCAGATATTAAAAAGACAAAATATCCTGGAATGGAAGTCTAACAGTTTAACTACTGAAGAAAGTTTTCCAACCAGCTTTCTTCTCTGTGTGTGGCTTTACAGAAGTTCTGTATCTGTCCTAGTTACAGTAGTCAGGACCAGCTTATCACTGTGTGGGTGTAACCAAAACTGTGTATTCTACACCCTCTATGTCATTTCTTGTGAACTGATTATAATGGACCATTTGCAGCAGCTGCTCAGGTCCACAAGCTGGGTGCTTACGAACTCTGTGAGATAGGGAAGTTTTCCTGTCTTCACACCAATGACTCAGCTGTGGTAACTCCCCTCCAGGGAGTCACTAACACCTTCACACCCAGCCTGAGGGGTCTTGTCTGCTAATGGGCCATCAAGGATTACAAAAATATGCCATGACTCACAGAGTAAATCAGCCATTGTGAAACCCTCTGCCCTGGAGGGAGGTGCTGGGCATTCCCACCTGAACCTAAAATCTTGGGGTTTGGGGACTTCTGATACCACTCATGGGATCCAGGGGAGGACCAGAACCTCAACAGGACTATGACTGCCACTCTCGACCAGATTGTGACCATAATCCTCACCAACAGGTTTCCTTTCCTTTTACTTTGTACTGGGGGGAGGGCATGTGGGGCTCAGCACAGGGGCTGACAAACACCATTCTGTTTGTGCCCCAGGGTTTTTTGTGGGTTAAACCCAATTTTATTTTGTATAGTTGTATTTATTGTAATATTTTTAGCAACTTGTAACTCTGATTTATAACCTCTTTTGAGTTGGGTTCATTTCTCCTGACATTTTCAAGTCAGGTCAGGAGTTACAGAATGTTCTGAGCTGGAAGGGACTCACAAAGACCAAGTCCAGATGCAAAATACTTTTTGCTTGTGCTGGAAAACAATGCATGTTACTTTAAATTGTCTCAAAAAGAGAAAAACAGGGAAAAAAATGTAATGAATTGTGCTCATGAAGGACAGGTGATGACTAGAACAGGAAGAGCAGGCAGAATCACTGCTCTCCAACACATGTGGTGCCCAGCACAGCTGTACTCTTTGTCAGCTGCCATTTCACTGCCAGATTAGAGTGAAATGATATTTAGAGATTACAGCTCTATCACCCTCATTTCCCTGTTGTGATCCAAACAAAAATATGAACTAACTGCTAAGGGAGCCTCACCAAACTCCTCAGAGACCAGGAGTTTCTCCACACACATGCAGAGACCCAGAAAGAAAGAAAACATTGCCTCAATGTCCTCTGCAGGACATTTTTAATTCATAGACATAGGACACCTTTAATTCATAGACACCAGTTTTATTCTTGCTGAAGGTGAAGAGCACCATCTCTTATTTGCTTTGTTTGCTCTTCTTCATTTAGTAAGTAGTGCTAATTACCTTCGGAGCAAGTTTGAAAATAAGCATTTTTCTTAGATTTTCCCTGTTATACTTGACCTTTTTATAGAACGTAAAAGAAACTGTAGTTACTCAATTTAGAAACTCTGGATATTTTTAGTCTCCATAGTTGGAAAATATCAAATATTATTGGATGGTCACTTGATCTGTGCCTTCTCTATATAATTTCTTTAACAAAGATGTGCACCTAGCATTGAAATGCAATCTTTAATATAAGACTACACTTACAAGTTAATATGAACAGCAAATATACACAATCACTTAAAACTATCACAGTAGCTATTCCAGAATATGGCTCCTAAATAATTTAACCTATTTTAGCCAAAATTACAAGCTTATAAGTGAAAAAATGTACTGTGTTTATTTATCCTGTGAAGAAGCCAGCCTCCTGCTGTGCTTCTTAGCTCGGGGTTTCAATGTTGATTCAATATTCGTTCACAGAAGACAGTGCTTCTAACTCAGGTCACCAAAAGCATTTGCTGCAGCACTTGGTTTTTCCAGTGAATTAATATCAAACAATCTAGCCACTGAGCCTCACAAAATTTACAGTAAATTGTTATGAAAGCTGTCAAGGAACTAGCTAGTGTATTAGAACATTTTTCTATTCATGTCTTTCTGTCCAAAGGCTGAAAATATTATTTCAGTCTCAAGATTATGGGAAAAAACGAGGCCTCCAAATAACAAGTCAAGCAGCAGGAATGCAGACATCTATTAGCATAAACTCAAAATCAGAGGGAATTTGAGTGTGAGCACACATGTTCTTCAGAGGTTTTGAGGAAAGATAGCAGTTTCTTCAGTTTGATTAAGTGGGATACACATGAACATACTGTTTTCACCACCCACAGTTCAACAAATCAGTGAAGAGGTAAAAGATTATTTAAATATAGATCTGTAGGTTAAAAATATTCTTTTTTTCAGCTCCTATTTTAATGGTAACTCACACAGTAAACAATCATAACCTCAGTTGTCCCTAAAGAACATGAATTTACACTAGTTCCTTAACATTAAGCCTGTTCAGTATCAAACACTTCTGCCATCTTTCCAGTAATTCCCTGGCATATTCAGCTTCAATAAACAAAGCTCTGATATTGTCAGTTTCCACTCCAAGTTTGATCTAAAATACAAAACTCATCTATTGATACCCACTAGTGCAGAAGAAAATGCATGGTTTTCCCTCCATTTTGATGTTAGGAATCATTCACATCCTTTGATCTTTTCCCTGTTAATCGTTTACTTTTGCAAAACAAAGACTATGACTGTACCTTTCTGATGAGGCTACAAAACAGTGGTGATATCAGAAACTCAGCAGGGAAAAGTACCTTTTCATTAGATTGTTATAAGCAAGTAAATCCAGGTAAATCGTATTTTGAAAAATGCAATACAAAAATCCCATTTTGTAACTCTAAACTATTAAATGACTGCTTTGAAATCAAAATGTAAATGTAAGGAATGCCAAAAAGTAATGGTGTGAAATCATTGATAATTTAATTACTATTTTGATTTAAGTGTAACAGTTCCTTCTTTATTTTCAATATATGAATAATCTCTTCTAGCAAAGTATTCAATACCACCTTTTGTGGGTCTTAAGCAAAGGCAGTTCCTTTCCTGTGCCAGGAATCACACTGTCATTCAGTCTAGGCAGATAAAGAACAAACCCTAAAAGACTGACGCATTGTAATAATATATTTTAAATAATCTGTCTATATATTTGCAATGTCACATCGTTTATGGAACATAAAATGAACAGAAACTAAAGGAAGATAAAACTCAGGAAACTTGTCTTTTCTACTGTGGCATATCTTTACTCCTAGAAACTTAGAAAATAAGAGACAATCTTTCCTACACTAACAATTAATATAAATTATGGTGTGTAAATGTCAAGCCCCTAATGCAAACTGAATTACAAACTCTAAGAATATTGAGAAAGTTCTTACTAGAATTTTGGCATCTTCAGCCTGCTCTTGAATAGCCTGCAAAGCCTTGGACAGATCCTCATCCTCCTCCTGAAGACTAAAATCATCATCTGCAGAAACCTAAATGAAATAATGGAAATTTTGGTATGAATATACTTTATACATCTTTCTTTCACAGTACAGCTGTTCAACACTCTCAGTACGACTGCTGGAAATAATCCCCTTCTTGTTAAAATATCATTTTATCATATTTAAATAGGACTTATATTACTGAAATATTCATTATAAATAAACTGAAACATTCAAATAGAAATAAAAATTATTTAATGTTCAAATAAAAGTATTACATAACAAATCAACCGACACTAAATCTTCCCTTGAAAAATAAGTACATGCCTACCGTCACCACACTTTATAAAAGGAGATTAACTTCATTTCTCCTAGGATGTTTATATGACTGATGAAGTAAAACAAAAGGATGATACATGAATACCAAACATATCAGAATATTATAAATTTATAAGTTACCTCTTCATACTGATAATCATCTTTATAGTCATCTGTTATGGTAACGTCTGCAGGTTTTGTTAAGTCTGAAACAGCTGATGCATGTGATGAGTTTCAACTTTAAAAAAGCATCATAAAACAACCCTCTGTAAACCTGTTATCACCACCTTCACCCTTTTTCTTTCAACTTTCAAGGCTTCTTTCAGCCTTGAGGTGAACAACTCCAGCTCCAATGAAAACTACATGCAAAGAGACAGAATTTAGATTTAAGTTTTTATAGCAGTTTTGAACATCATTAAAATTTGACTCATCAGATCTCCCTAAGTCCAAAGCCAAGCACTGCTGGAAATTAAAACAGCAGTTAAATTATTATCTCAGCCAATCATAGTTTTGAGAGGGGCCTTACTGCCCTGGGACTTGCACAGCATAACTTGCTTCTCAGCATAACTAACTTCATGCTCTCAGCAAACAGCACTTTTAGCAAAGTCAGATGTACAGGTTCAAACAGGAACACTTGAGACCAAACACTGAACACTAAAGGACCATTTACCACAGCTGATAACAATTACAACACACACATCTACAAGGAAATGTAAAAATTCATTTGGAAATTATCTATGGTTCCTTCAAATGCTTTAAACATTTCATAAAAATAACTACAAACAGTCTAAAATGAAACCCAAATAAACATCTTTTCATCCACTAGCCTCATAGCCCATGAAAGTATAATGAAATGTTTTTAGCAAGATGCTGTTGACAGTTTCCCTAGGAAATCAGTTAGCCTGCAAGTGACCCATGTAAATAAACTGGGAATTAACTTCCAAAGAGAAGAAAGGCTGGCAAATCATCAGTACATCTCAGAGAAGAAAAAAAACACGTGATTTTCCAATTTTGCACCAAGTTGCTCAAATCTGAATTATTCTCCAAAAAACCCGACCTTTTGCTGCAGTTCTCACACTACAGCATATATGTAAAGGTACAAAATATATGACAAAGTATGATCTGCATTGAAGACCCCAGCATGACAGCATCAGAAAACTATCAGTTCAATTGTAGCCATCGGGAAGGCAAACAGCTGAATATCATAATCCCTTGGTAATTAAAAATCTTTCAAACACTGTGGCAGGTTTTCCTGAATTTTCTACTGACCTGACTGTCCTTGTCATCCACTGTGGTCTAAAGTATTGTCATTGCAAACACTCTACACAGACTAAAATATTACTTTAGAAATCCTAGGGGTTTTTGTCTTTTTTTTCCCAATAGCCAGGTTCACCATAAAACAGAGGAATTACTTTTAAAAACTACTGTATTTCCCAATCTTACTTCTAAACACATGTCCAGGGCAGTGGTTTTTTAAACACACCACACTGAAAACAGCTGTGCAGCTTCACTAAGGTAGAAAATGAGGCACAAGCTAGACAAGACACCCTTCCACTTTTAAAATTGCCTTTATCTTGGTTTACAACTTACTTTTAGCAAGGCAGGAAAAATGAATGTATAGCAGGGTCTAGCACTTAAGCATGACTATTTAGCCTCTAAAACAAAGCTTGAAAAACCTTCTTGATTTGCAGCTCACAACTAGAAAACAAGCACAGCTCATCTGGCAAAACTAGAATTTGTGTCACCTGATCAAAAAACTTGCACATTTAAAAGCCATGAGCTCCCAAGATAATTTGCTACAACTCAAATGTGAAAAGAACTGGGTTTTTTTGCTCTACAGCTACAGCAGACAAAGTAGTGGACAGCCCTTATAGCACGGGCATACTCAATATAAATCAAAGCCATGAACATCCAGGCAGTTTCTGTGTGGCAGGCATGTGGAAATTAGAGAAGCACGCTTTCCAGGAGCACATTAACACACACAGTGAGCCTTAATAACAAATCTTGTCGCTCCTCCATGGGCATTTCACACTGCTAGCATCGCAGCGGGGGATGCAATTCCCCTGCTTTTCCACAGGGCACTCCGGGACCCTGACCTGGATCCAGGACAGCAAACACCAGGTCCCTTGGGAACACACAGAGAGCCCCTTCCCTTGGGCACACACACACACACAGAGCCCATTCCCTTGGGAACACACACACACACCCCCACACACAGCCCCTCCGCACCCTCCAGGCCCCACAGCCCACACAAGACCCCACAAGGCGCGGCCATCTCTGGTCCCCCCCTCCCTTCTCCCTCCCTTCTCCTTCGGCCCCCCCTCAGCAGCCCCGGCCGGAGGAGGAGGATGATGATGAGGAGGAGGCTGAAGGAGGAGGCGGCTGAAGGGGAGGCTGAAGGATACTCTGCAGGCAGAACGCCGCCTCAGAGCAGGCCGCGTCCTCCGCCATGGCCGCGGCGTTGCCGGGCCGACCCCTCAGCGCGGGGCGGGGCCGCGGCCGCGGGATCTTCGCTTCGGATTGAGGTTAATTCGGTTCGATTCGGCTAAATCCGGCCCAGCCGAGCCGGGGCGGAGCTCCTGGTGCCGTGTGAGGGCGGCTGAGACCCCGCTGGGCAGCACACACCGCCCTGCCTCGAAGGGGGGAAAGCAGGGGAGACGAGGGGGAAACTGCTCCGAAGGCCGAGGAAGGGATTTGTTCCCTCAGGAAGGATTTATTCCCTCCTCAGGAGGGATTTGTGCCCTCCTTAGGAGGGAGAGCATCCCTGCTGCCCCTCGGCCCAGGCCCCGGCTCGGACCGCCTGAGTCAAGTCCCTCCAAACAAGGTAAAGAGCAAGAGCATTCCCAGGCAAAAATTCGGGAAAGCAACTCCCATTTGTGGAGAAGGCACGATACGGCTCTCTGGGGTTCGAAATAAAGTGGCAGGGTTCCACAAAAAAGAAAGAAAAAAAATAATTCTGTTCCTTTTTCATATTTTACACTTAGAGGTCCGAGCCCTAAGTTTTCACTGAGCTGAGTTAAGGGGCATTCCCTGCAATAGGAACTCGGGGTCAGTGCTTGTGAGTTTGTAATGTGACAGAAAATAAGTGCCCAAAGTGTCTGGGGCTGGTAAAAGTAGCCAAAACCGAGCTAATAGTTGGGCTGGCAGGAGGGACAGCAGTTCTGCTTTCAAGGCTTAAAAGAACCCCGAACAAATAGAAATCCAAGAACTGAAATACAGAGTGATGATCAGAGAGCACAGCAGTGGGTGAAAGTGGCTCGTATAACTCAGTCTGTAGCCTGAAAAGACAAGATGCAATCCTGCAAGAGGGCCTGCTGCTCGTGGAACTGTTGTTTTGTGGTAGATTTGGCACTGTCAAAGTCCCCACATTGTAATAAAGGAACAGTGTTTTGGCACAAGATTGTCACAACACTGCAAAGGTGACAAGAACTGTCACATTCCCTCAAATTCTCTCAAAATCTGCGTTGAGTTTGACACATATCAGGGCTTGAACTCATCTGCTTTCATGGTATGGAGGGCAAATGCTGACATACCTTTCTTGGTCTTGATGGTTGGTGTGTTTTTTTCTGCTTCAGAACAAAGAGATTTAACCAGAACAACATTTTTCCATCATACCAACCCAAAAGAGTCATCCTGAACTTCAGCAGAACATCTTAAAAAAAAAAAATAAAAAATTAAAAATTATTAAGCAGAAGTAGCATTATAAAGCACAACATTCATGACTCCGTATTTCCAAACTGCAGATTTAAAAGGTGATAATGCAGTTGGGATGGCTACAAATGAAGGTGTTATTCTCTTGGTGAAGTTCCCAATTCCACTGCAAATCCCAAAGTGTAACTTCAATTATGTCATACAGGCAAGCACAGCTCATAAAGTTAATACCACTCACTTCTCTCAGCAACAGGTTTGCCTTCAGCCCTTACACAAAGAATTGAACAAAATGCTAAGCAGTATCCTTCTCTCCCTTCTCTGCATTCCCTGTCCCTGCAGGCCTAACTTCTCCCTAAAAGTTTTTCACAGGACTTCTCTGTCTCAATAAACATGGAAGTGTGTGGTATCCACAACTGAAGAAGATTGATGAAAGCTTGAAGAGGACTCAGAAGGGTGATTGAGGGAAGATTAAGATTAGAAAGCAATTAATAATGAAGGACAAAAGGATCTTGGTTCTCTTGGTTTATTTAAAGGAATAATTGAACAGCTTGATCAAACTGTTTGGGTAATGGATTTGGTAAGAAAGACTTCACATAGATGGAACCATGTCAAGAGAGTAAGTTTAGATTGGATATTGGGAAGAAATCCTTCCCTATGAGGGTGGGCAGGCCCTGGCACAGATTGCCCAGAGAAGCTGGGGCTGCCCCATCCCTGGAAGTGTCCAAGGCCAGGTTGGACGGGGCTTGGAGCAACCTGGGCTAGTGGAAGGTGTCCCTGCCCATGGCAGGGAGTTAGAAAAAGGTGGTCTTTAAGGTCATCTCCAGCCCAAACCATTCTGTGATATCCAGCCTTATTAAGAATTAACTAAAAATAAGTTACAACTAAAAGCAAAGTGCAGATTTTTAAACAAATAGCTATTTGACTGATTTTCGAGTATAATGCCAGGAGGATTTTAGCAGTCACAGGGTTCTTTATAACAGTTATGTTCCACATTCAGACACCAACTAGTTCAGGACATCCTCTGGCTCCCATTTTCAAAAAACTCAGATATAGTCAGTGCAGTGGCACTTTGGGAAAAAAAGGTTGAAGTGAGAACACTACCAATTCTTTTATACATGGAAGTTTTCCAGTATCCTAAAGGACTCATGGAGTTTATTTGTTTACTTTTAAATAAGTCTAACTTATTTTCTGAAGATTTAAAGCTTTGTTTCCCAGATACTTTGCTTTGTTTGGTTGGTTGGCAACTTCTCAACTATTTGTGTCATCCCATTGTGACTGTATAAATGACCTCCTCATACAATCATTTTCTGTCAAAAGGCATAACAAGCCAACTAGTTTTTCTCTACCTTGTTCAGAGCCACCTGCCATAAATACATTGTATTTGGTTATTGCTAAGCTGAATTCCAAGCACCCAATTCACCCTGCTTTATAGCCTCATAACAGTCTGGGTTATAAATGATTATCATCTCCCAAATGGCTGCAACCAGTGCTGTTACTGTATCCCATAACTTCTTGTGAGAAAGACACAGAGGCAGCATCTGCTGTAGCTCGAGCATTTCATTAGACAGGCTGTTTACTTTTCTCACAGAGAAAAGGCTGAACCAGGTACTTTAGCCAGATCTATCAGCCAGACAAGTCAGAGTATTTGAGAAAGATCATGAAAGCTGGATAAACTGGATGCTCCAGAAGTTGCTGCCTGTGCTCCCAAGGCCTACAGGCCAGGTGCTCTTCCCTTTATACCAACGAAAGACTGAGAGACCATCCTTGCATTCAGAGCAAAATATTCCTTCCTGCTGAATTTAACAAGCAAACTGACTACAATTCTGACACGTTGAGTTAAAACCCCAGAACACCAATGTGAGCTACTTTCAGTGACCTTCCCTACCCTGCAGGAACACTTCCAAAAGGTCCAGTATATGCACTTCATCACAACAGACAAGCAGCCAACAAAGAATTATCTGCCCCACTGACTTTCACCCACCCATTTCTAATTGTTCTTCAGCACAGCTTTTGAGGAGAAAGGACGAGGCAATGTCACCAATTCAGCGTTCTGAATGAGCCCAAAGCGTGGCCAGGAGCACTCTGACAGCAGTATCACGATGACAGCTGAGAGACCATTGTCCACACGGTCATGGTGGAGCATGGGACCACAGCTGGAAGCCAGAGTGAGTTGGCAAACATGTTGTTCCAACTTCTGCTGTGCCATCTGGCTTCCTGTGAGGTGACTGACGTTAAATGTATTTTCTCTGTATTACCATCTGGCAGCTGCTTGTACAACAACAGAGTAACATGCAGAATTTGGCTAACTGCTATCTTAAGAATCACATCAAGGATACTTGTAACAGGCTCCGAGATGAAAAAAGCTTACAAGGAAAGTTGCCTTAACTGGTGACTGAGTATTGCAGGTGGGGAATAGGGAGTGGGAAGTCATATATCCTTATATTTTGCATGTATTTATTTTACGGAGTTCCCATGAAAGTTTCTAAAGAGAAGGGGAAGACACCCATGCAGGTTTCCAAAGGACAGAAATATCATAGCCAATGCAATGTCTGTTCTTGAGAACTATCAGCGTTTTTGCCATGCTGTGGAAATACGGTCACTT
Source organism: Anabacerthia variegaticeps (assembly GCA_035583185.1). Lineage (NCBI taxonomy): Eukaryota > Metazoa > Chordata > Aves > Passeriformes > Furnariidae > Anabacerthia > Anabacerthia variegaticeps. The sequence goes on along the minus strand of JAWWEW010000002.1, from coordinate 3,124,130 downwards.
TTCCAAAATTAGAGAAGCAGAACTTTTTTTTTCCCCCAGCTGTAATGTTTTATGCCAAAAGTACTTTTGATAAAGGAAGGAAATTTAAGGAATTGATTAGTACAAACAATCTCAAAGAAGTGGTACTTAAACATAAATTTCAGCTAAAAATGTCAGGATTGCCAAATACAGTTAAACTAGAGTATGAAAGTATAATAATACCTGTAATGGCAGGTCTTCATCTTTATAAAGGTCACATTTGCTAAATTTAGGATCCATAGTAACCTTGCTGAGCTTTAAATGTAACAGAAAGGGGTTCTTAAAAAGATGGAGTAGGATTTTCAATAAATATGATCCCATGACAATGTAAATCAATTAATTTTCTCTACCTCCTGCTGTGCTCTCCTGCCTTTTTCCTTGCTCCCTTGCTGGTGGTCATATATTCTTAAGTAATTTAAACCTAAAAAAAAGCTAATCTGGATGAAAGAAAAAGATTTTTGTTGTTTGTTTTATGTTTTTTTTTTAAATATAGGAAAAGTAACACTAAAATGCCAGAGCTTTGGCAGAGTTAAGCTGAAGTTATTAAATGTATTCTGTCTCTACTCTGTGAGAAGAACAATCAATAAATAATCCTCTGCTACGTTTCCAGATATTTCTATAGAGTCAATGTAGGATACATTAAGTCTCTTAAAAAAGGGTTTGAGTTGAGATTGTATGAAAACAATTTCCCAGTGCATCAGCACTTCTGCTGATGGCCATCCTCCTATGCATTTTATTGAAGCATAATGAGCATTAGCTGGAATACTAGTTATACTATTTAATTACCTAATGCAAGAGATTGTTTTCTTCGATAAATTCCTAAAATTCAGTCTGGCTTCAATTTCTCACAGCACTTTCACAAGAGAAAAAGAGACAGTCATGCTCAAAACCCAATGATATGAATGCAAACAGAAGCATGAGGAATTTTGACTGCACTTAGAGAAAAAATTGGGAGCGAGTGGTCAAGCATTTTGTCAATAATGCATCAGAACACCAGGATCACCCAGCACAGGGCACAGCTCTGAAGTGCAGGTTTCCCACTGCAGACACTGCAACAGGAGTGTATATAGTCCAGTCTGTACACTGCAGTGTGTGATAGGAGAGTTATTCTATGCACACTGATGCTGCTGTTTCCAAGAGCTACAGCCTCCACACCTTTGGCTGTTGTTGCCCTTGAAAATGTTGAGGAGCAGTGGACAGTTAGCACATGTTGGCTCTCCCTGTACTAAATCTGGGAGCATTTCTGTCTCACAGATAAATTAAATAGTGCTAAAAGAGAAAAAAGATTTCATATAGTAACTTTTTGTTTCATAAGTGTAAAGTGAGCAGTGGTCTCTGTAAACTTGAAGGGACTAATGATCTTGGTAACTAGAGGCTTTTCACTTATTATGCTCTTCTCCTCTTCGAAATTTAGTTAATATGCTTTTCAAATTTAGGCAATTTAGACTTCAAAGCATCTTATACACTCGTACTATGCCCCCCAAAAACCCCCCTAACTTTATGTGACAGTTGTAAAAAGAAAAGCCACCATTCTTTAAACAAAAGGCCAGAGGAAAAGTGCTGTATTGCCCTAAACTGTGCTTAGTGATAGAGGCAAGAATTGAGATGCCACCACGATGGAAAACACATGAGCTAAAGGGCAAGCAATACAACAGCAGGCAGAAATTATTCCTTTTGCTTATTTTACCATAGTTCCAAGTACTTCACTGCTTGTTACCCGGGTAATGCATCTTCCCACTGGAAGTCTGAGTTGCACACTAATAATTATCAAGTACCTGAGTAATTCTAGCTGGTTTTCTGCTCGATTTTTTTTCAGAGCATGTATATATATATGCACAGATTAAGACCAGACAAAGTTTTTCTCTGTCAAAATCAGATTAAAATTTTGCATAAAGGAATACCTGTAGCCAAACCATAAATGATTCAAAGTGACTGGGTGCTTCAATAAAATGAAGTTCTCTCCTTACACCCAATCCTCTTTTTTTTTTTTAAACTATATCTTGGGAAGATACAGCACAGTTTGCTGCACTTTTTCCCCTGTTGTTGCCCCAGTGCACACTTGCCTTTGCTCTTTGATTCTTTCTGTATTTGAACTCATTCCTTCCTTTTTGCTTTAGTTTTGCCTATTCTGAACAACCATTTCCATTAGTGTTTTTAGCAAGTTTGACAACCCTTGACTATTTCTTCAACACATTTTCAGAGATAGGTGTAGAATAAACTGTGTATTCTTGGTCTAAGAAAACCAAGAAATTATGTAAAAAAACCCCAAACAAAACCAAAAAAAAAAAACCCCAACACAAAAAAATCCCCCCCACACCAAAAAAAAACCAACCAAACAAACCCCACAAACAAACAGAAAAAAAGTATCTGAGAAATCACAGAATTTCATGCAAAATGGGCAAAGACTAACAGGGGATTTGTAGCCAAAAGCAACATTTGCTACCAGAGTTTTTAGCCCAAACTTTCACCACCTGCTTAAAGCTGGTTGCACTGATAGAGACCAAGCATGCAATTTTAACTTCCTCTATTTATTTGTTCTAAGTGCAGTGCCATTTTTTTTCACATACAGAATGCAAAAATATGAATAATTTGAAGTCAGATCATCCACCTCTAATCTGTTTTAGCTGAGGGTGGCAGTGTTCACAAGTTTTTGTAGATTTATATGGAATGAGACTGCACAGTTTTTATGTCCATCTCCTTGCTTTGTTATTATTAACAAAAATACAGAACTTCAGGCAGCAATACTGTAAAAATCCAAGATTTTGGATAAAAGATGACAGAAAAACCCCAAAAACCTCTTTATATCTCACACTGATTGCCGTTTGTGATGTGAAAGAAGCATTTCCTGGCTTTCATTGTCATGTACATCTGATGAAAGTAGTACAATATTGACACCCCTATACCTAAATGTCAAAGCTTTGCTTTGTAGTTTTTGTAATATTTTGTTTAAATATCGAAGAGCCACAGAATTGAAATCTGGAAATGCTATGTTTAAGTTCTTTCCTTTTGCCTTCATATTGCTTATAGCACAGCCATAACTTTTTCTGTCAAGCCATTTGCTCATTTTGGTATAGAATAGAGAGCAAATATTGGTAATTCAGGTTCTCAAACCAGACATAGATCTTGTCCACACTGTGTTGACTTTGATGATGCCCAAAGTGGTTTAAAATGGACTAGCTCACACACTAGAACCTTAACTTACTATATATTCTTATTATAATTCGTGCCATGTTACAATTCAGATATGTTCCCAGCAATTTAGAGCCAAATCCCTAAGATCAGAGGAGAATCTAGAGAGGCCTACAGAGACCCAGGCACCAGAACCCAAGAGGTTTTGTTGACTCTGAATCCTTAAAGTAGGCTCTGCCAGCTTTATTCCCTTTCTGAAAAGGGCAGTTGCATTGCCCGTGTCCACGAGACACTTGCTGCATCTGGGCCCCCACTCACATCCAATCTGCTCCCTGAAGCCAGGGATGAGGTTCCTGAGCCCTCAAGCAGGATGTCACCCCAAATCTGACTCTTTCCAGTGCTGTCGTGACCAGAGAAGGTAGTTCCTTGCTCTGGATGCTGATTACTGTGCTACCCTCCCGAGGCTGTGAGCTGTCCAGAGCAGGCATTTGCAAGGCAGTCTGATGGCTGCTGAATCCCCTCCACTGGGAACAAGAGAGAAATGTAGCCTTACTTTTAACAGCAGTTCATTCCACTGGATGTTCAGATGAAACAGCAATTTAAGGAATACACAATTTATCTGTTTTTAAACAAATACCTTGCCTACCTTGCTCTCACAAACCCAGTGTAAGGTTGATCACTCTTGAGACAGTTCTGTTCAAAAGTGACCCGCTCAGCAGGGTGCACTTCCACATCCAGTGCCTTTCCCAGTTCAAACCTCACATCAAACTGTAGCTTCTTATAGTCCATTTCTTTTAACAGTGAGAAAACTAAAACAAAGCATGGAAAGAAAGCAGAGTATGCAAAGTAATTCATACATATCCCTTTTGACATTTCCAGCACACACGTGCAATTTTTCACTTTATGGTTTTCATCAAGTTCTTTAAAGCAGAAGCTCTCACAAGCTGGGAACTATGAATCAGTGAGTTTCAAACATGTGACAAGTGACAACAGCTGTAATTCCCACTCCTGCAGAAGGCGTAATTGTTTCCTTTAAAAATCACAATCTTGTGGACAAAAACCTGTTTACACATGAAGTTGGGTTCTGAGCAAGACAAAACTGTTTCAGGAGTCCATATCTGTCCAGACCCAACTTCCCCCTCCCTCTTTGTTCAGAAGGGAGTGCTGCATATATGGCACTATGCAAAATACATGTTTGTCTTCAGCTGTCCTCAGAGACTTCACATGATGTCAGACTCCTGGTGAAGCATCAGCTTTGAGCCTGGACAGCATTTCTTTTGCACCCCTGTTGGCAAGGCAGAGCATCTTGCCAAGTCTTCACCCTCCTTAGCCTGTGCCGGGTGATTTCACAGTGAGCCAGCAATTACTCAGAATGGCATGTGGTCAGGTCATGTGTCAGATAAATTTATCTCATTTACAAGCAGAAGATTCTTCAATGAATAATTCAAAAAGAAATAATCACCTTCATGGTCCATTTTCCCAACCCTAGGCTCTGTCTCTAACAAGCACCCTCTGAACCTGGGGAGGCATGTTGACTGCAGAATTAACAATCTGAGGATCAGTGTGTACCCGTGCAGGCATCGTGATCGATCTTACTGCTAGAGGCAAACAGCAACCTGTTGGCCCAACCCTCAGTGAAATCAGATGAGGTTTTCCTGTCAACTTAAAATGGAGCTGGACTGAATCTAATAAACTGAACCCATAGAGTCCATCATTCACAGGCCCTCATCACCATGAGTAAAATGACTGGCTTTATAGAAGCTGCTTGTTATTTTCTTTTCACCAGCCTCAGGGCACAGTGGTTGGCATAAAGCTTATAAAAATAGAAATAGCTACACTGTGATATTGCCCAGCAGATCTAAAGCTAAGGAAGGTAAAGTTGATGTCAGCAATGTTTTCTTCATTCCTCCTTTTTTAAATGAGATTTGCCATACTTCATAAACCCATAGCTAAGTCTGTTTTCTCCACATTTGTGCATGAATCTCAATTATAAAACTCTTAAGATGGTACAGAGAACCTTTTTCTTAATCAGTATAATATCCCATGGGTTACCTTGCTTTGTGCAAATGAAACAACTCAAATTTTGGCAGATTACACAGGATAAAGATAATTTTTGTTAAAGAAATCCCACTGGATTTTCAATATGTGTTTTTAGCTAGCATCGTGTAATTGTAACATCCAACCCAAGTCCTCCTATACCTAAAGGAGGTTTGGTAGGGCCAAACATTAGTCCTATTTTCTCAAATACATCAGTCAGTCCAACAGTATTATCATTCCTCCCAAACTGTGCCTGAAGAATGGCAATTCTAAACACAGGAGGAATGCAGGAATAACCTCTAAACTTCACATCCTAAATTATGTAGCAGACAAAATGGACCTATAGATTTTGGCTTTATGGCAAGAGACACAACAGAGAATTGGTTTTCTGTATAACTCTAAGCTGTTTAACTGGCCATTTTCAGACTTGATATCTCACTTGCTTCAGCTTCCAGAGTTCACCACGAGAATCCCTGTACGAAATTGGGTTCACAGCACAGTGGCACCTGGACTGAATGGAACTTTCAGGCATCTCACGCTACAGCCCTGCCACTGCTCTCCTTCACCTGTGGAATGAATGTGTCTGCCCTCTGATCAACTTGAGCTATTCCCCAATAACCTCAAGTGAAGAGTACAGTCCATACCTGAAAAGTATTGTGATCATTAAACACTTTGCCTGTTTCATCATTACACAGAACACAATGCTTAATTAGCTTTTGATTAACACTCCCATTAATGTAAATTAATATTAACAAGTAGCAATTATTCTCAGCATTGAGAAAACATTGGTGAAATCGGTCCTCTTATCTGGGTATGACAATAGTACCAATACACACAGACAAAAAGCTTCATGTTGAAAATCCAGTGGGAACTGGCTTTGAAATCTGGAAACCATCTCTGGGTCCAGGTTTCACAGATTGGCTTTCTAAAGTCACCCAAAGCCTCCGTGCCCAAACATTTATTCTTGCACATGTATGTAAATCTAGTTCTCAGCTTTGCAGTTTTAGTTCCCTTTGGAATTACCAAGCATGATGACATTCCATTGCCGATATAATTTCATAGAGCCACTGGTTGTTAGGATGCAGCTTTGTTCACTGCAGTTAACCATACTGTCTCAATGCATCATGCACCCACTAGACCATAAATCTGCTAATTAAAGAGAAACACATCTTCAGCTCCAGTACTGTGCAACAGCATTCCTCCCAGGCACAGATTCAGTGATATTTCTTTCACTCTACTGTGTCAGCTTGATGTTTCCACTGGTCACAGCTAATTAGGACTGAGTGAGCTATGCTATTGTAGCTCGAAAATGCTGATGCTATAAGCAGCTCATACACAGGAGAGAAGGGTGAGAGGCACAGAGCTCCCCAGAGCAGCCTCCCTGCTTCCTTGGCCATGGTCTCTGCTTTCTGCATCTTCCTTGAAGGAAAGACTAAGAAAACTTGGGCCAGACTCAGCTGTTTTCAGCTCCAAAGCTCATGCCCAGTTGCTGCAAAGAGCAGCCAAAGTGCAGTGGATCAGATTTGAAAACCTGATAGAACATAAATTCTTCACACCTGAACACTTCCAGAAGGGACCATTTGACTTGGTCACCATTAAGCCATATGCCTTTATCAATGCTGAAAGCCTGTATGAGGACTGTCAGCTTTGACCATAAAAATTCCCTGCTTTTATGTAATTGTATCAGTGATAGAGAGGGCCCTTTAATGGGAATTCTTACAGTCTTTGTCTGACCCATCCTCTTTTCTCCTTAGCCATTGCCACATAAATATCCTTACTTCTGCACAGGGAATTTATATTCCAACCGTATCAATTCCTCTAACAGTACACTGTCTGATCCTTTATTAGAGGGAAGATTCAAGATCTGTTAATATCAAGGAAGAGATCCCATGGGTGTCAATGGTCTTTGGATTAGGGCCTCATGAAAAACTTTTCCTGCTGATGAAACGTAGTAAATTTCCACAGACTAAGAATTATTGAGGCAAGCTGTTAATACCAAGAAATCAAACGTCTGCAATGACCTCCCTTCCCATCTTCTCAGGTGTTTTCACGTTAATTTGCCTCCTGTGGCAGTGATGAGCTGTGGCACTGAGAACACATGCACAGTGTCCAGAACTGAAGGAGAGACAGGAAACCTCTTACAAAGTGTCTCTTTCCTCCAAAGCAGATAAGCAGTGCCACAGTGAAGACACACATGATAGTTTAATAGTGCACTAAGGCACATGGCACCTTCTTCTCCCTGCAGAATTTTATTTTCTACCAAAAAAATCCATCCCTGGCAGAACCATGCAGCCCAAGCACCACTTTTACTCTGGTCTCTCATCTGTACTGGGGAGCTGTCAGGATGATTTCTGTACAACTGTACGAAGCACTGTCTTGCTAACACCTTATCAATAGAGGCAAATGGTCTTGAAATGCCTTCCCTGAACAGCCCACAGCCCCTCCTCCTCTGGTTACCTTATCTGAGCACAGACAGACCTAAAAATCCCTTTTCCTACCCTCAGCTTTCAGTGCATTGGCTCACATAGTCAGATCTTTTCAGAACTTCTCCAGGCATCACAGAATGCCCTCCTATTTAGGAAGGAAAAAAAGTATTTTTTTAATGTTTGAAAACTTCTAAATTAAAAGGCACTTTTAAATTATTAGATATCTGGGCCTTAAGTATGAGGCCGTCTTGGAGCTCACACCTTGAATTTGCTGTGGTATTTCCCCAAGGATGTTGTGCTACCCAGTTTCTCTCTCAACCTGCAACTTCACAAATTGACAAACTATAGGAAGGGCTTCTGCTGCAGAATGAAAAATCAATAGCTGTCTACTTAGATAGCCTCCAAAAGTGCTTAACTTTTAATTGAACACTGGAAAAGAAAATGCAAAGTGCAAGAGCTCAAAACAGCATGAAGCCTGCGTAATTATCTTTCTCCTTGCAGTTCCTCATGCAGACTGGAGACTAATTAAACACACATGCAGGCTAGAAAATGATTTGCAGAGATATATCTTTTGTCAGTTTGCAAGGGGACCTAACCAGGAGGAAAGCACTGGCAAGGAACAGGAGCCACTGCCAGCTGTCTGGTGCTGTTACTTTCACTGGTACCTTTGCTTTTAACTTCAACCATCTAGAGCAAAGACAAATTAGGTTTTGCATCTGCTTTGCAATGAGATGAACAAAGTTTAAGGCAGTGGTGAACTCAAGCTTCAGGAGTAATATAAACACATACAAGGGTTTTAAAGCATTTTGGGACTGACTTCACATACTGCACAGATAAATTTTTCATTACAAAGCTACCTACCCTAAAATGAGCCACTATAACACAGAAGCAAAATAAAATAAGCATTTTTCTTCCTTCTGTTGCAGAAGGATGAAAACAAGTAAAGCTCTTAATCTTAAAATCCTTTCTTTACTGTTTATTCTACTAACAACAAGGCCTAAAACATCCATTAAAAATATATCTACTAAAGCTTTTATCCAACACACCACCTCTACTTACCTCTTCTCCCTTCTTTCCAGGAGAAAAAACCACTTCAGCCTGCTCACCTTGGCCTTAAATGATGCCTTTTTTCACATCCAAAGTGAAAACAGCTGCCCAGGCTGGCTCTCACCTGGCAGGATTGAATTAGAGCCCAGCAACCATTGCCCTAATAGGAGGCAATATTATTAACTTTAATTCATTCACATCAGCATTGATCAGAAGCATTTACTGAGTAGCAGGAAGACACTGGGATATCAGTACCTGGTGCCCAAGGCCAGTGTAATTACCACAGAAACCAAGGATGCTGTAATCAGACCAAACAACAGTGTGCAATTATAATGGAAAATTCTGATCTTCTGTGGGTTTCACCCTGCACCATCTGAGCACTCACACATTCAAAGGGGTGTGGTTTCTGTGAGTCTGAAGGCCCCCCAAAAACTGTCAGCTACTTCATGAACTGTAGCTGGCAAGTACATTTTTAAGGTGATGATGACAATCTTCTAATGATATTTTCCACCACTGAAGCACTGTAGGGCAAGAGAAAAGAGAAAGCGCTGCTCATAAATGGTGCCGCTCCAGGCTGTGAAAATTAAAATGAAACTGTAAGTTATGGCAGCGTGTGGCTCTGACAAAATAATTCAATGCCACTTGAGGATCTCAAGAGCTCTGGTGGAGCAGGACTGGAAGACTTTGGATGTGTCAGTCTCTCCAGAAAGGCATTAGTTTTAGATATCCAAAAGCCTGGAATCCTGCAAGCAGAGGGAAGCCTTCCTGCAAACATGTTTGCTGTGAGAGGGGCTGCTGTAGAAGTTGGGATGGGCGAAATTCACGAGGTGAATGATCCTTTCTTACCTTTAGTAACAATTGCACTCTATCACCATTTTAAAACCTCCCACGTAAATAAATGTGCCACTGAATTCTGTCTCCACTTCTCCTCCATTTCCCTGACTCCTCCTGCCACACGTCCCTTTTCTCCTTCCGTGCCTGGGGAAGCACAGGGAATGTTGGGGGACACAGCGCAGGCAGACGTCTGGTTTCCTTTGCCCTCACTCAAATGCTGCCTGGATGAAGTCCCTTTCATTGGCATCACTGCCCCACAGCCCAGCAGGACCTGTCTGTCGCCAAACCCCCTCTGTCCCCTTTCCAAAACGCCAAGAGCAGAGGGGGCAGCGGGGACGAGAAGGCTGGTTGCTCACATGTGTCCTCGCCACGGCAAACACCACGCTCAGATCCAGCTCGCTGAACACCAGCTGGCCCCACGGGACCTGCCTGGGGCCACTTCGTGCCATAAAATATTCCAGAGCCGTCAGAGAGTCATTCTAATTTCGGGTGTGCCCAAGCAGAACTATCCCTGGGAGCTCGGCACCTCTGGCTCCCGCAGGATGCGGAGCCGGGGCTGCTGCGAGTCCCCATAGCACGGCCAATGCTGCCACCCTAATGCAAAGCGGAGAATAATCCACACCAGGCAGGAGCGCAGAGCCCCATCCCTGTCCCTGTCCCTGTCGCACAGCCCAGGAGTGCCCCAGGGAACCGAGCCGGGGGCAGGGACCTGGAAAGTGGTTTGTCCACTCGCATTCAGAGATTTAAGAACAAGGCGCGGGGGTTTATGAAAGGCATCCCAGGCTGGTCAAAGGGACGCGCAGTGCCAGAGGTCCCCTTGCTGATGGGGAGCAGGGAGGAGAGAGACCGCTCGCCCTTCTCAGCCCCTGATGGTCAAACAAAGAATGAATAACTTCTTATATGCTCTTTCTGACAATCATATGATGTGAAAAATTATTACAGAGAAACCTTCAAGGTGTATCCAGCAGAGCATTAAACTGATGGAAAAAGCCTTAACACTGTCTTCTTTATCCAACGTAAGTCATGAGGCAACACGAATGCTTTTTTAAAAGCCTAGAAATACGCAAAATGGCTAAAATAAATGCTCCTGCCTATTACCCGGTGTGAGCGCCCCGGTAATTCGGCCCGGAGCGGCGGGAGGCGCAGGGCAATGCTGACATCTGCTGTCGGCAGCGCCGCAGCTCCATCCAGCCCGGCTCCGGAGGGACAGAGCGGAGGGGACAGAGCCCGTGAGTGATGCCACAGCCCCAGGGAATGGGAGATCTCAAGGGCAAATATTTAGAGAAGGGGGCACTGCACTGCTCTCAATTTTGATACCGGGCTAAGGCACCTTCAAAGTACATATGCTGAGTGCAGGTAAACATTTACTTTCTTTAGGACACCCACAGGACTTTTATGCATGAATTCTCTTCCCCTTCTGGATTTATTTTCTCTATTAAATTTTACATTGTTCCTTTCATCCAATTAGTACTAAAATTCTCCTTTTTTTTATTTTTCAGCGCGGTGCAGATAGAACACATGTTTTATTTCCTACAGCAAGAAAGAATAAACTGCCAGAAAAAGCCCTCCGGTTGAAAAATGAAGTTTATAATGGTGTTTGTGCCTCTGCTGCGGTGCTTGAACGCTGCGTCTCTAATCACTGAAGTGACATCCAGGAGCCCCTTGTGTTGTACCTTACAGGAACCACCAACGGGGGGAGGAATAAACCATGAAGCTGCAAACCAAATGCAACGCTGAGAGGCACTGGCAATTAATAGAAGCAGAGAAATTGTGGATGGCTGTGCATCCCTGAGGGAGAGTGTGCAGCATCCACCGCTTCTACACACAGCAAAGCGGGCAAAGTGGCTTTCAGCTGTGCCTGAGGAAGTTGTAAAAGTTTATTGCAAGATGAGTTATTCCTACTTATATCTTTAAAGAGTGCCCTTAGTGGAGCAGCCCTAATTATAAGCAATTAATGTACTTATTAGGCGGTATTACAACCGTTCCTGCCAGCATGCCCTCGATGCGCTATGCACAACAAGCAGCCATTGTCACAAAGTAAGACAGACTTTGGAAAAGATCCTGCTATTCCTGACATATCTCATCAAAAGTCACTTGAAAATGAAAGGAGCTTGAGGCTTCTCTTTCCTCTCTCATCCTCATCTACATTCTGAGCTGGTGCACACGAGGCCCAGCTGTGGTGCCTTGGCATGAAGCTCTGTAAAAGCAACACCTGATGAGCATTTTAATTACAATACAAGGTGTATTCAAGAAGAGGTGATGGCTTTGGGGAGGGGAGTAGTAACAGGGCTGGTCAGAAATTGTCTGGTGAAAGAATTTCCTGAGGGAAACTCTTTAGATGGGTAGATAATGGTGGGACTCTGGTATGCTGTTGTTCAGGTTGGGCTCAAATCTCTTTCCTGCTTCCTCTGGTGTTGGCTTAGTCTAGGGGAGCAGTGGTTTTTTTCTCCCTGCTTTGACAATGTTGTGTCCCCTTAAATCAGAAAGGGAGGAACCTCAAAAAAGCAAGATAGAAAAAATGGTCTCTAGCTAAGCTGTTTTCTATCCTAGTGTTTATGTTGCTATGCCATCTGCCTCTTGCAACGTGTTTGCTGTACACATGTACCATAAAGAGCTGTTTGTTTGTTGGATGGATGCAGGAAGACGAGTGAGGTCGTGGGGCTGCCACTATCCCAGCTGTCTCTTTGTGGTTAGTTCTGGCTGTCTCCTTGCAGGAGCTCATGCATTCCTCCTGCACAGGAGTGCAGTATTTTCTCTGTTGATGTTTGTTTTTATTAAGGAAACATTCGTAGAGCCTCAGTAGGGAGAACTTTGTGCTGTGGGTACTGAGCACAGAAAGAGCTCCATGTAGGTGGGAGGCAGGTGGAGTAGAAAGAACTGCATGAGCCAGCAAGGTGGGGAACAGGGGTCTGATAGACCCCCTGCCACCACTTAGCACTGGGGGCCTGAGCTAATACCTTGTCATCAAAGAAGCACTTTGGGAATAGAAAAGGTCTGGACAGTTTCCAGGAAGGTTCAGCCCTTTCCCTGCAGCAAAGCAGGTCCCACCTGCAACCCCTAAGTTGGGGCAGACGATGGCCTATGTGGAAAAGGCGTTTTGAGGGAGATGCAGTGCCTTCCAGTGTGATAACATAAAAGCCTATCTGTCTCTAAAAGGAAAGAACACAGGGAGCACATTGCTCTTGTGCCCTGGCTCAGAGCACTCAGCCCTACGTTTGTGCCAGGGCACTGAAACCAGCAGGGCATCAGCTGAGCAGAGACCAGGGCTGGCTCTTCTAAGTCAGGTACCCCCTTGGGCTTTGGGGGTGCCCACAACTGGCACGCTTCAGCCTAAGGAGAGTTGGGAGGATGTGTTTGATATAATTCCGCTCTCTCTCTTTCAGTGTATGAGGTAATGACCAACTTTAGTGCTTAAAGGTGCCGTGAGAAGCTGCAGGGCATGTGTGAATGCCAACATTTTATGGAAGGGGTGGTTTTATTGCCAGCAGACTTTAAAAAAAAATCCCTGCAGTTTATATTAATAAGACTGGCTGTTATTGCATGTCAAGAGTTATTGTGATTTATAAAGTACTTCTTACTTGGTGTGTGATGAAAACCCTTGGCTCTCAGTCCCAGTCACTAATGGGAGATGATAGTGGCTTTATCTGCAATAGCCAACTTGACCTGGAACCTTCTAACGTTTTTAATGATATTTTAGTGCTGCTTTTTGCTTTTACCTGAGCTTAGGGTGGTGTCAACTTTTGAGAATGTGGAAAAAATTTTAAAAGAGGGACAGCTGCACTGCTTGGTATTAATGTCTCAAAGAGCCTCGCTCCATGAGTGCAGACCCTCGTCGTGCAATGCTGCAGAGTTGGGCCTCTAATAACATGCTCTGCCTGCTGTTCCCAAGCCTCTCATCCAGGGCTGTTATTCTGTTGAGAATTTGACACATTTTAGAGATGACAAAAACATGACAGAAGGGAAAAGGGGTGCAGATGAGTGTAAGTAGATGGCTGGGCCCAGAGCTACGTAACTGTTCCCAAGTGTGCTTCTTGGGGAAAAAAAATAAATCTGTATTTAATACAGAAAGTGTATTGCTGTAGGTGGAGAAGAGACTCTCTCAGAAGGGGGACATGCTAACACTGCTCTGGCTCCATCCAGCTGCAGGGGAACTTTTAATTCAAAACAATCCCTAGTAACTAATGTATCCTGCTAAATGCAACAAAGCTGCTGCATTTCCCTGGGAGTTTTCCTGCAGAGCTACGTTTCTTGGCTGTGAATGCTGCATGTGGATGCAGGTCTGCAGGTACAGGGGAATCCCTGCCCTTGCCTGTCCCTGGTCCACTTGGGCAGTTTGTGAGCTGGCTGCTGGAAACAAGTATGACAGAACTCTTTTGGGGTAAGGAAAAGAGCTTGCACCTAGGGGGCTGAAAAAGCTCATAAATACCCAGAAATGTGATAATTTTTGGCAGTGAAAATGGGTGATGTCACTTGATCTGGTTTGGGACTCTTGTCCCTGAGCAGGGCTGGCCCTATCCTGACCCACTTGGCATGGAGAAAGCTCCTATCAAGCTCTTGCTGGGTTTTCACACCTACAAAACCCCATGAGCTGTTTCACTGCCAGCTGGGATTGGTGGTAGGGCTGGAAAAACCTGGCTGAAAGGAATTGCTACTAAATATGTTGTCACTGTGCTTGGCAATCCAGTCTTTTAGGTTGTGTTTATTTTATAACTAAATGCGAGACCAGTTCCAAGGCAAGAAATGTGATGTAGAAGGAGAACAAAGACAAAATACACTTAACTTTAGGAGAAGAATGCCCTCTTCCTTTGAGATGTGAGAGCACATCAGGAAAATGGCTAGAAGTAGTCTTCTACAGAATCACTGTAGCAGCTACCAGAGCCAAGGACAAGAGATGGTACAATTACCTTAGAGAATGGCAGATATTTTACAGAAGGCCTCCCTCTGAAATGCAGGTGGAGAATGACCACAGATGCTTGCAGGAGACTTAATTGTCCTTGCCAGCAAGGCTCATTATCCATACATAAACATATGTGCTGCTTCTTAACAGCAAAGTGCAGCTTTTTCAAGGGAGTATTTTAAATCTGAACTGCTTGAGTGTCAAATTAGTTGAGTCTGGCTTCGTTTTAATTACACCAGCCATTGGATGGTGCTGGGGGATGAGGGATGATGTGCTACTTCTGTAGGGAAAGCAAGATATGTTTGCAAAGTTACTGCCCATAGAAGGTGGCTCTGTCATTGAGCACGGCTGCAGGAGGGATGCTGGAGGTCCCTGACGAGCCTTTGTGCCTGTTTCAGAGGGGTTTTGCATTGGGCCTCAAGCAGGGTTACCTTCTAAAGAGATTGCTGCCTCTTGTTGATTGAAAAGTGAGAGCTGGACCTTGCGTCTGCTGCCCTCCCCCACCTGCAGTCCCCTGTGCCAGAGCAGGCACATAACACAGCCGGGTTAGACTAATAACATTTTTTAATCCTCATTCTGCATTTGTGTGAGGCACTGGAGAGCTGAACCCCAGGGAAGCAGGCAATTTCCTGCAGGTATTTAACAAGGTGTGGCAGGAAAATGAGGAGAGGGCAGTACCTCTGGAGACAGAATTAGCAATGAAGGGGTTTTCTCTCCTCAGGCACCATTTATAACCACCTTGCTGGTGATGAAGATGAGGCCCAGGTACTTCAAAGGGTGTATAATGTTGGGAGTGGGCTCAGAAAGAGCTGCCTTTGAAGTGTGACTGAAGAGCAGGTTGGGCATGGGATAAGGTGGGGGTGAGTGTCCTGACAAGTGGAACAGGTTGGGTGAAAGGAGGGACAGGATTGTTTTCTTTCTGAGCTGTTGTATCAAAGCTAACCAAGAGACCTGTTCCCAAATCTTTTTAGATTGGCCCCATTTTTCAAATAATAAACTGTGGTAGTAGTCAAACTCCTGGTTACTCTAGTGGGGGAAGTGGAATTGAAAATTGCCAGGACAAGCTGTCAGATGGTGCTGGATGAGCAGGGTTGTCATGAGCTGGTGTTCAGTCCTCTGTGTTCTTGAGCAGGAGTGAACAAAACCCATTTCAACAATGGGCTTGGCTGGGGCACAATAACCCAGGCTTTCAGAGCTCAGCAATCCTGCCCTTCAGAGAAAATGAAATAAAATCACTCTTTGTTTCACATGTACCCCAGTATTTGGTGAAGGACCCCGAGGGTCCCATCACTGCAGCCCAGCAGCATGAAGGGACCCTGCTGACACAACCTCTGCTGTCTCCCCACAGCCCAAGGATGGCATTTCTAAAGCACAATCTGTGAGTTTTATTTTTATTTCCTAGGACTGAAGAAGATGCCTGGGACAGCAGAGATGCCTGTCAGTGTGAGATGCCTCCTTGCATGGGTTTCTCATATGAGCAGGATGACAGACTTTACAAGCAGACTTTATTGTTGGGGTGTCTTACTACTTGAAATAGCCGACTCATTACATTTGAATGTGGATTTTTGGGGATGCTGAAAGCCTTTGAAAACTCCATCTGTCCTTGTACTGTAAATCTAGCAGGAAAAGCTCTGAGAGTGCAGGAATGGAAACTCAATGCCTGCAGCAAGTCTCTCTAAGCTCATGCCATTTGTGAATAAAGGTTAATAATGTTTGAAACTCTTAACTCAGAGTTCAGTCTACCATCCTTAGGCAAAAAAACCCCCACAAACCCCATCCTTTAAGTATTATTTCAGGATTTCCTTTGTCAGAGCAAGGCCGTGAACTGCGACTGCACCTACTGAGTGGTGCTTCTAAAATCTCAAAGCCTTTGGTACTCCTTGTACCAAAACTAGGAGAGGAAATGAGTGATGGCTGTTCCTTGTAAATCAGTGCCAAGGTGTGGAATCTTGCCTGCTTGTATGTAAAACGTATCAGCAGAGTTGCTCTTTGCTGAGCAGTTCAGGATAGAGCCAGTGTCAGACCTCTCTTCTTGCCAATGTCACAGTGTTTAGGGCTCTCATTCTTGCTGTTACCTGCTGAAGGTTCTCAGCTTCCACTTCTTTTCTACCTCTCTGCTACTAGGAGCTTTTGCTCACAGGCAAGGAGATTTCTAACTCCAATGGGACATCTAGAAAACAAGGGGTTGTCCCAATGCAGAGGCTGAAGTCCCAGACACAAGCCATGATAGTATACTGGGTGAACTGGGGACAAAACAATCACAAGAACACCCAACATGTGTTTGTCTCCCTCCCAAAACCCAGCACAGATGCATAAAAGTCTTCTAGTGAATGCAGGGTGTGACTAGCAAGGATATCTGGGCACTGCTGACTCTCCCTGCCTTTGTGGAGGAGGGATGACTGCAGACTCATGGCACAGCTGTAGCTTAAAAGAGTTTGGGGGTACAAGAGGGGATGCAGGATTAGGGGAGCACCTGTACCTGAGGGATGCTGCTGTCTTGCTCTCATTTGGATTCCAAAACCCCTAGTATTTTGCTTTTGCTATCTATCCAAAAATTGAGACAAATCCTGCAGAAACTAAGTCAGAGGTTTCAAAGAAAGACACCCCAAACTGGGATTTTTTTCATTGGGTGATTTGTTTTCCCTCTGGATTTTTGACCACACTGTGTCACTGACCCAGGGTTTTCCATAAACGTGAGAACTACACATTTGCCTCTGAAAAGCTCTGAAATCACTTGGGGTGCTGACAACATGCCTGGTGTTGGAGTGGCTTTGGGGTTTGTTGCAGCTGAAGGCAGTTGCATCCACAGCTTTCAATGACCATCAGCTACAACCTGAGGGCTGGGGCTTGTCAAGAGAGGAGTGGGTTTGGTTGAAGAGGCCCCTGCACTCCACTGTGCAGTGCCCTGAGTGAAGGAGAGAGAGGGCTGAGCTCTTGGCCAGGCAGGATTGTGAAGCTGCCTGGTGAGTCCTGTTGCATTTCTCCTTTGGGGAATTTGGAGGTCTGTTTTCCAGCTGGTCCTCTGGGATGGTGTTGCTAAGCCTGGCCCTGGGTGTAGCTGGTGGCTGCTGCCCAGAGCAGGTGGGGTCTATCTCTTGCTATGTGCCCTGAGTCCCACCTTGGTCCTCTAGGAGTGCACAGTGTGTAAATAAGGACAATAACATCCCTTGTTTGTGACAGTTTGGCTTTTTCTCTTCCCTTTCTTCCTTCTAAAGAGATAACATCATGGTTGTGATTCTCTGAACTCACCCCATGTGCTCAGCTTTGGCAGTGGAACACTTGCAGAGCCCAATCTCAGCCTGCTCCTAGTCCTGGTAGGAAAACCTCCCTTTTGTTAATAAGGTCATAAACCTTCCCCAACCCTATGCTGGAGTGATTACCCTTCTGAGGAGTTCACTTGGAGCCTCTGAAATGGCTGGAGTCTCCCACTGTGAGTAGATCAAAGGGACCAGCTCTCTGATAAAGGTAGGAACTGTCAGGGTGTCGACAAATAAATTGGATTTCTGGCCAAACTCTCAGATCTTGTGTCAGAACACAGAGTGGGTGACAGCCAGGCACTACTATTATTATGGAAAATACCATATTTGAGATGATATTCCCCTGACCCTGTTCTCTCAGGTGCAGTGCACACCAAAAACATGTCTACTTTGAGGCTCTTCCTGCTTAGCCAAGGTTACATGGGGAGGAAGGGAATTGCTCCAGGTTATGGGACAGCTCAGGGCAGACCTGAGGCTGGACATGGGCTTTGCTGGGTGTTGTCCTAGCAGAGCTTGCATGTAGCTTCACCAACAGGAGTGAGCTGTCAGCTCTCACATGGCCCATGCAAGGGAGGAACATCCTGTGAAAAACAACCTACAGTTTCTCTTTCACCTGTTTTTGCTCATTTTCCTATTTCCCAGGGGACTCAGATTGCCCAGAGAAGCTGTGGCTGCCCCATCCCTGGAAGTGTCCAAGGCCAGGCTGGACATGACTTGGAGCAACCTGGGTTAGTGGAAGGTGTCCCTGCCCATGGCAGGGGCGTTGAAACAAGATGGTCTTTAAAGTGCCTTCCAATCCAAACCATTCTGGATTCTCTGATATCCCCTGGAAATAACAAAACTGTGGTGTTTGTGCCGGTGGGGCAGGCTGGCTCCAGGATTTGGGCTCATCCTGCCAAACCCATCCTGCTGCTTCTCCTGCTCCCCTCCTGCACACCTTCCTGGGGAGCACAGCCTGCAGCCTCCTCCAGCTGTGCTGCCTGGAAGGGCTTTGCCAATGTCTTGCACACAAATTGCTGCAATTGAGGGGCTTTTATTTTCCCTTAGCTGAATTATTGTGAGAATTTACAATTAGTAAGGGAAGAACCTCAAAAGTATCGCCTTCTGTGCTTGGGGAGAGAGACTGCTGCTTTTAGGGTTTTCCTGAAAAGTGCCCATTGCAGGAGGAAACCCCATGGAATCAAGGCCAGCAGCTGGCAAAGCAGCTCCCTGCTTGGCTCCTCTCTGCCATTTTCGGGATGCTCAGGTGCTGGTTCAGGGCACACCAACAAGCTTTCTGTTGTCAGCCAGCCTGAGAGGAAAAGCTGCTCTGTGTGGGTGATTATTTTATTTTCTTGCCTTTTTTTTTCCTTTTTCCCCCCCGTTTCCCACCCCAGCCAGAGCCTTGGCACAACTCGTGGCTCTCCTACGTTGCCATCTGACGGCAGCACACGCCTCGTGCCGTGGTTGGCACCCGCGGAAGGGCAGCTCGGGCACAGCTTTGAGGGAGTGATGGTGAAGCCTCTGCCCTGCTTTGGGGATGCAGCAGCCCTGGCTTCGTGTGGGATATCCCTCCTGCTCCCTAATGGGGAGCTCCTCTCTGCAGAGGGGAGAGCAGGTAAAAGAAAACAAAAATTCAGCCTCTGTAAGGTGTACTGTGCATATAGCAGCTTGCTTTCGGTGGCTTTGGGGGGATCTCAGCATCATTTTACCCTTTATTTTTGAGACCAGGCAGAGTTTCCTCCTCATTTGTCATTGCAAATGCATAACAACCAGCTCTTTCCTGCCTCCCTTAAAGAAGTTGCTTCAAAAATCATCACTGACTTTTTTTTTTGTTTTCTTTTTTAACTGAAGGAGCTCTTTTGTCACTGAAGTGTACTCTGTGGTTAACTGTATGTGTGTGCCCTTCTGAATTTGCTCAGAGGGCTGTGAGAATCCTCAAATCTGCTTGTGAGCCAGCCTGGTCTCCCCATCTCTCTCCTATGGGTAGATCGTGGCAACCTGAAGTTTAAATGGCTGGGGGCACTCAGGGATGGGCCATTACCACATTTAAATGTTTCTCCTACATGCTAGGAAGGGCCTCAGCAGGGGAAAGAGAAAGATTCGTATGCTTAATTAACTGACCAAGATAATTAAGATGTGCCCAGCTTCAGGCCTGCAGGGAGGGTACTGGAGTCAGTGGATCCAGCTGTTACTTAACAGTGCAAAAGCTTTGCTCCATTGGTGAGGTTAGAAGTGTAGTGGGCCAATGTCTCTCATAGCTGAAATACTTGGAAAAAGCCATCCCAACTCTGCTGGAGCATCAGGAATTAGGAAATTTTCTATTCCTGGCCAGATGAGGCTGCTTGAATGGGACAGAGCTTGTTCCTGCTTGACCCTGCCTGCCTGGGGTGGTGGATGGGGATGCTGAGCTGCTCCAGGTGCCTTTAGAGAAAGTACTTTAGGCTTGGGATCTGCCAAACCTTCCCTGTGGGTAGGCTGGAGGTGAAAAACAAGCAGGTTTGTTCCACGCTGAACATGCCCACGTCTTGTCACACGAATGTGCAGCACGGATGAAAACAAAAAACAAGCTACAGATGGACACTGGCAACCTGTTGCTAAGCACAAGCCTCTAAATTCAAAATAAACATAATGCAGCAGAGCTAGCACCTTCTCAATGGGATCCATGAATTTCCATTGTGGATATTGTAATGTCCCGATCATCTTTGCAATGGGGATTTGATTTCAATTTGGATTTCATCAGCATGTAAAACAAATGATGAGTCAGAAATTCTTATATTGATTATTGGTGCTGTAGGGGAGTGTCTGAGTGCTGGTGAGGTATAAAAGTCCTGGGAACTGCTCCAAGCTTGGCCAGAAGGGGCTCCTGAAGATGCCTGGATCTGTCCCTAGACTTGCAGATGCTGCTTAGATCATTCAGGAGAAGTTTCTGCCGTCTTAGTAAACACTAATATCAGAGACCACACCTTCCACTGCCGATGCATCTATTTCTGTGACTGTGTCCTCCTGCCATTTAGCAGTTTTCCCTTAACCTCCTCACCTTCCTTTGCTGCAGCTGACACCTCTTGCTTGCCCAGAGAGGAGGCAGTTCTCCCCATGGAGGTCTGATGGGCTGGACACAACAGAAACAGCCCAAGGAAACCGTGCAAATGTTGTTTTTCACATGTATAAAACTGTTCTGGCTAGACAGGGTCATTTCTGGAAGGTTGGAGCTGAGGCAGCCTGGGCAGGTGATGGCAAAGGCATTTCTCTAGAGCTGCAGCTCTTCTGGGCTGTCTCCATGCAAAAGTTTTTCTGGAGGCACTTAAGAAGATTTAATTCCAGCTGCTCTCTGGTGCCAAGGCTTTCTTCTCCTACCCAAGAAGATAAGAGCAGCTGCACTTGGCCAGACCTGAGCTCCCTCTTGCCTGGTATTTCATCTTTGGCTGAGGAGGGAAAAGCAGGCATGTTTCCTTGCCTGACCTCCCCACCAGCCACATGTCACCTGCTTGTGGCTGCCAGAGCACCAAAAAACCCCAGCCTGCCTCTGCTCGGGAAGGGCTCCCAAATGGGCCCAGGAAAATTAAGGGCCAAGTGGGTGCAGTGAAGCCTCTACGAGCTTCACTAGGCTCTGAGGAATGAGCCGTGTAGCACTTGCATTGGGGGGTGTGTGCCCAGGGTAATTAACTGAAAGCAAACACATGTGTTTCCAATCTCACATGCTGTGGTTAAGACAGAAACGAAGATGACTGTCAATTATTTCTTTATTAAAAGCTCAGGGACATCTCTACGGCTGCATAATTAATTTTAATTGTGCATAGGAGTGACTCCTATCAGGGTTTCAGCTGAGATACTGTGTCTGTTGCCCACAAGAAAGACCATAACTATTAGTGTTGAGGTCTCTGGAGGGTGAATATTTGGTGACCTATTTTCCTTTCGTGATTGAAAATTTTCCAGCTGGTGGAAATAGAGAAGCTCCTCCTGAGAATGTTCCTCTTCACTGGACAGGCTGAAGGGATCTCTGCACATCAGTGAGGAACACAGTGATTTATACTTGGATTTACACAACAAGAGACTGAAAGCAAAATTAATGCTCTAGTCCCACAAATATTTTCTTAAAGGCCATGACTGGCACCATGATGAGATGTGAGGACCTTGCAGTTGTTCACGCTTCCTCATAGGCATCTCATGGGATCAGTTGTGTTTATTACCCTCTCTCTGCTCCTTCAGGAGGCATGTAGCCTCCAGCTCTGCCAAAGAGTCTCTTGAGTGTATTAATATGTGCACAGAGAGCAAGTTATGGCATAGGGAGGAGCAGAGGCCGTAGAAGGACTTTGTTCTTCTCACTGCCATTGAGTTGCCACAAAACCTGGACAAAGATGGAAGCAGCTGGATGGCTTTCCCTGCCATCATTTCTGGTCCCCAGAGCAGCAGCAGGTGGATGGCTTTCCCTGCCATCATTTCTGGTCCCCAGAGCATCGTGTAGGGATGCTCTGAGGCCTTTGTCAGACAGGAGTTGTTCCTGGTTAAGGCAGTGGGGGAGATGCACACGTGGGTGCAACACAATTACACGGGGGAACGCCAGAATGGGAAACTTAGAGCAAGGCAGGTCCTGCACTCGCCTCTCTTTGTTGAAGTGGGTAAAACACTGTGTGACACGCAATTTTTAGTTATTTGTGTAGTAATGTGATTTAAAATATTTTTAAAAGGGCAAAGCGCTAAAGCAGAAAGGGTTATAAAGTATAACCTTTATAATTACCCTTATGGAGAAAATATTTACACTCTCTTAGCTCTCATTTGATGGTGAAATACCTTCTAGTGGCATTGGAAAAAAACAACCTAGAAACCAAACCCAAACTATGCTATGTTTTAATTGCAGCCTGGCTTTTGATCAGAGTTGTATTTTGAAGGGGGGGGGGAAAGGAGGAGAGAGAGAAACGTGGCTTTGTGTGTATTCTGTGTTACATTATTATTCAGTAAGCCCTAAACCACAAAAGCTCCTACGGGAAGATTCATTATCGCATTAAGCACGAGATAGGGAGGGGATGCCTTGCTGGCAGCCGCAGACAATATGTTGCTTTTTCACTTTGTTTGGGCTGATCCCCCCTCCCCTGTGGGGGCTGCGTGCTCTAGAGAAACAGCTTAAGACACAGTTGGATGGAAAAAAGAAAAGAGAGAGAGAAGAAGAAAGGCAGACAGAGGCAGTGACCGCAGCGCAAGGCGCTGCTCCGCCAGGCTGGGGGGTTCTGGAAAAAACCCAAAAATATTTGCAGGGCACCCGGATGTCCCTGTTGCAAGAAACGGGAAAATGGAAGTGTTTTCCTCCCCGAATCACTGACCGACAGTGGCTCAGGCTGTGGGTGACCGATGTGAGCCGGCAGTGGGGAAGAAAGCGCGGAGATTTTGGAAAACACTCAGCACCTCTCCTCTGACAGCAGGCAGGTCTCAGGCTCATCTTGGGGGATGCTCACTAATGAATAGCCTGGCAGGCAGGGTTGCTTTTTAAATAACAGTGTAGGCTGTCTTCTTGTAGTGAAGATACATTTAAAAAAGTAGATATTAAAGCCCATTTATTCTGCTTTGTAAACTAAAATCCACGCGATGGAGGCCCGGCTTGGATTGTTCTTTTGGTTACAAAACCCCATTCTTCCTGCGAGGGAATTCTGCAGTTTCAAGACTGGCTGGTTCCCTAATTTGTGTCTTTAAAAAAACAAAACCAAAGATACATCCCTTGCGTGTTACATTTTATTGATGTTACTGTAAAATACATATTTGCTTGCATTCCTAATTGGGGAAGCACAGATGGCAGTGGCTTCTGCTAGAGTGATACGCTCTTTAAAATATCTGGTAACATTACAACAAAGTGTAGTCATTAAAATGAGTGTCTGTCTGCGGGTGCCGCAGGAGTTTCGTTCTCAGGAGCTCTCTCCTGCTTCAGGGAGGGAAGGCTTGGTTTAACCCATCCTTAGGCTGGGACCTGGTGCCCTGGGATAAATCCAACGCAGTGGGACAAATCCAGCGTAGTTCACCTGAGCGCAGTGCTGCTGAAACCGCTTGCTTGAGGGCAAAATTATCCTTTCTACACAAAGGTGTTCGTAAAGGAGTGATGTGCCACGGGGTCTGGAGCTGGTGGAAGTCATAGATAAATTTGTTTTGTTGTCAAGTGTGCAATAAAAAGGGAGTTGAAGGGCAGCCACTGATTCCTTGAAAATGCATTGGTGCTCAGAGTGTCTGGAGGACTTGGCCCCTTGGAAGGGCACTGCTACTCTGGGAAGAAACAGAAGGGAAATTCAAAATAAGCCTGAACAGGTAGCGTTGGAGAAAGGCTGTTCATGTTCTTCAGAAGACTGTTCTAATTCTCTCCTCTCATCCAACTCAAACTGCCATGAGCAACCACAGAGCAAGTGAGCAGCATTTTCCAGAGCACTCGCAATGTGTTGGCAGCAGGCAGCGAGCGCATGTGGGGAGGGAGGGGGAAGCTCTTTCAGTCGTTCGATTTTAAAGCAGTTTTGTGATGGAGCCACCAACCATCAGGGATCCTCTGTGCTTCAACATGCCCTTCTCCCTGGCTGTGACCAGGGTGCTTTGCCACTGACACCTCAGCCCCTCCAGGCTGGGGACACCCCTGCACATGTCGGTGCCCTGACGCTGTCCCTTGTGTTTGGAGGGTTCAAATACCAAGAGCTCAGGGGGATCTGGAGTTTCATTAACTTTATGCTTTAAAAGGCTCCAGGCCAGCCACATGTTCACGTGTGTACCTGGAGTTATTAGTCCTGCAGTCTCCAGTGAGGCTGATTCTGTGCCTGGCTTCTCACTGTAGCATTCCCATCATGCCTGGCCAGATGCTTGGTGCCATCAGCTCCTGCAGTTTTAAGTAGAAGCCTTAACTCTCCAGCCTGCAGAGCCCTGAAGTCACCAGGGCCTCTCTACTGTGTGGTTTACTGTGGAAATTAGGGTT
Organism: Anabacerthia variegaticeps; assembly: GCA_035583185.1. Taxonomy (NCBI): domain Eukaryota; kingdom Metazoa; phylum Chordata; class Aves; order Passeriformes; family Furnariidae; genus Anabacerthia; species Anabacerthia variegaticeps. The sequence continues at coordinate 3,099,569 of JAWWEW010000002.1, read as the reverse complement.
GGCTGGTAAAAATCCAGACCTTTGGCACAAGAGGGAGCAAGCAATATGATAACAAGGTATGGAAACCATCTATCACTTATGTACCCTGCTTGCTCTGATCCTCTTTGTTGTCATAGGATGCTATAGGATGGTTATAGGGTCCTTATATGCCTTCTGATGGCAAGCTTGCCCTTTGTTCAGTTATTAACAGGACTGACAGAGCCACAGGGAATGCCATAGATGTAAATATGTCATGTTTAGTATGAAGTGTGATTTACTGAGAGTTGTTTTCATTTCCCCTCCCCCCTGCTATTTGTGTGAAGCCCCGGGGAAGGCTTTTCCTTAAGGCAGCACACCTTCATGGTCACAGATCGAGGAGGAATTGGGGGTGTTGGTGGATGAGAGGCTGGACATGAGCCAGCCATGTCTGTTCACAGCCTGAAACCAGCTGTGTCCAGGGCACATCCCACAGTGTGGGCAGCAGGTGAGGGGGAGATTTTGTCTCTCTGCTCTGCTCAGGTGAGACTCCATCTTCAGTGCTGCCTCCAGCTCTGGGGTCCCCAGCACAGGAAAGACATGGAGCTGTGGGAGCAAATCCAGAGGAGGCACCAAGATGATCAGAGGGACGGCGGAGCACCTCTGCTATGGGGAAAGGCTGAGAGAATGGGGATTGTTCAGCCTGGAGAAGAGAAGTTTCAGGGTGACCTAATTGTGGCCTTCCAGTACCTGGAGGGAGCCTAAAGGAAAGATGAGAGGGACTGTTTACAAGGGCCTGGAGTGACAGGACAAGGGGAATGGCTTCAAACTGAAAAGAGATTAGATTAGAAATTAATTAGATTAGAAATTCTTCCCTGTGAGAGTGGGCAGGCCCTGGCACAGCTTGCCAAGAGAAGCTGTGGCTGCCCCATCCCTGGAAGCATTTAAGGCCAGTTTGGACAGGGCTTGGAGCAACCTGGGCTAGTGGAAGGTGTCCCTGCCCATGGCAGGGGGTGGAATGAGATGATCTTTAAGGTCTCTTCCAACCCAGGCCAGTCTTTGATTCTGTGTTCACATTTTGGAGAGGGATGTGTTTCCAGTGCCTGGGACTGGGAAAGGCAGGAGAGCCGATCCACTCTGAGCTTTCCGTGCTGTCAATGCACTGCTAGGAAAGAGTCAGGTGGGGAAGAGGGTTCCTGCGGCTCTCCACTGCCCCCAGGCAGCATCTCCCCTGGGGCACTATTGCCTTGCAGGGAGGACGGGGTGCTTTTGGGAGCGCTCCCGCAGCCGTTTGGTGTGGTGTGCATGGAGCAGGGCAGCAGCAGCCACACACAGCACTGGTTTTGTCTAAGGTATCGACACGCCTCCAGCCAGAGCAGGCATGGGGGGAGGAGGGTGGGAGAGAGCAGGTTAAGGTACCAGCTGCATTATTAAGCCTCATCCCAAACCTTTTGAAGTCAATAGAAAAATTATCCCCGACTTTGATATGCTTTAGATTGTGCCTTTTAAGTCATGTGGAAGACATTGGTGTTATAAAAACAGCAGCAGAACACTGCTGTTGGTTACATATGCTTTTATTTTTTAATGGCAATGGTAGGTTTAGCCTTGGGCTCTATCTGAGGCTCATAAATAACCCATGTCAAGTGTAACACACCTACTGAACAGCCACAGAAGACAGAGGACTTGGCTGTTTATCTCCCTGCATTTTTCAGTAACGAGCCACTTGTACATTAGGAGGGGTAGGTGTCCTCTAGCATTCATTAATAAAGCATCTTTAACCAGCCAGGCTTCTCCTTGATCATGCAGGGCTAATGCGATAAATATCTTCTTTCCACACTCTCCTGACAACTGAAAGACAGGAATGCAGTCTAACTTACAATGTTAGTTGTGCAAGAATATTACAGGGCTTATTTCTTGTTCACATCTGTCAAGTCTAAGTACGGCACCCACTCGCTGCCAGGACAGCAACAGCAGAGCTGGGAGGCTGCCTGCAAAAGCATTCCCAGCACAGCACTGGAGTCACCCCCACGGTTATGGGATAAGTGAGACCCCATGGGAAAGGGGAAATGGTTTCAGGCCAGGTTGGACGGGGTTTGAAGCAACCTGGGGTAGTGGAAGGTGTCCCTGCCCACATCAGGGGTTGGAATGAGGTGAGCTTTAAGGTCCCTTCCAACCCAAACCATTCTGTGATTCTGTGGTAAATCCAGGATCATGCCAAAGCATTGTTCCATAGGTGCCCACAGGGATGTGTGTACGAGCCCCAGCCTACTCAGGCAGTGAGGTGCAGCTTTTGAAGGTCAGATGCCACTATCAAAATACTTTGGGAACCGCCAGTTGCTCTCAGAAGTCAAAGCAGGCCTAAAGCATCTGAATTTATTCATCCCTGCTTTTATACAGTGTCTTGGTTTCTTTTTCCCGATGGTTCATTCCAGCAGGAAGGCCTTATGTAAAAATATATTACTGGTAAATACGTATTACTGATACATATATATGTAAACATACATAACTGAGAGATATATATGTGTAAAGATACATATACTGATAACACATAGATACCAATGGCCATGCAGCCATTGGCCCATGGCTCCATAATGTCCCATGGCACCATAATGTCCCACAGCAGCCACGGAGAGCCACCAGTTTAACTTAGGCAGCACAGAATTGCACTGGAGGCTCAAGTTAGACCCTCACATCACTGGCATCACAACAGTCCTTGAAAACCTTACACAAATGAGAGCTCAAATTTGGTTTTTTGCTTAACGAGTGTGTTCCATCTCCTTCCCAGATGTGGGGATCTTGCCCAAGCCCTCCCATTTTTGGAGAGGAGGGCAGAACAGGCTCCCCTGCCGTGAATGCTGTGCACGGGTGTTTTTCCTTCCACACCACCCCCCAGCCCCTTTGTTGCTACTCGTCCTCTCTGTTCCCACCTTTGCCACCTGACAATGACCAAGGAAGGCCATGGCATTCCTGGATGGCCTGGCAGCTCCAAGGCTGACACAGATGGGTAGGGTCATCTCTTTTTCCCCATTTTATTCCGCTGATTTAACTGCAAGCCAAAGCCAGGGCTTTCTGCTTAGGAAGGTCGAGGTGTTTGGTGGGGAACAGATCTCCAATGGGATGTGTTCTCAGTTAAAACAGCAGGATTACTGGGGATGCCTGGTCTAGAGCAGCCTCAAACACTGATCCAAAGTGGGTTTGATTTTAATCTATTTAACCCCTTAAAATAGAAAAGAAAAATAAAGGAGGTCAACCATGAAAGAGAAGTTAATAAATGCAGCTCATCTATAAATATTTGCTTCTGCTCCCAAGTGCCTGATTCCTCTAGTTTCTCTTGTTAAAGAGGAATGCTCATGGGACACTTGGTTTAAAAATATTTCTGTTTCCAAAGCCTTTTAAGGACTTTATGTAGTCCATATTGCTGTGGGGGAGGGAAAAGGAGAGGGGCCAGAAAGGATCTGTACATGCAGAAGCAGCTCTTTGACATGCCCTTTCTCCCTGGGTAAGGGTGCAGAGGAGGCACCCCTCTGTCCAAGAAGTTGTCACCCATTTCCTTCCCCTCCTGCCCCCTGACCTGGCAGGAGCCAGAGCAGCAAGCCAAGGCCTGTAAGGTTTTTTTTCCCCTTCCTGAGCAGCTTGCTCCTGGCTCTACCCTCTGCTCTGGGAGCAGCCCCATGCCATCCCCAGGGCAGCAAAATTCACAGAGGAGTACAGGGAAGTAGCATCGTTGGAACCGTGAGCGTATTTCCAAGGGCGGGCTGAAGGACAGAGCTCAGGCTACGTTCTTTTTCCCTGTGTATGAGCCAGACTACAGGAGCCAAAACAGGATGGAGCAGACAGGGCTTCAGGCAGGAGGCTGCTTTAGGGGAGCGTGGATTAATCCCCCTCCTTAACCCCTCTTTCAATGATCACAGGCTGGAGGGTATTTTAAAAGAACCTAAAAAGAAGGCACTTCACTGCTTTATCCCTATGGCTTTGGATTTTCAAAGGAATTTGAGTATCCAGAAAGACTTTTACTCCGCACAGGCCATGCGCTCTCAGCAGTCTCCTTTTTTTTTTGCCATCTTTTCATCTCCCTGATCCCTTTCTCTCCATCACTGAGCCACATCTGACTTTTCTGAAAGCAAAGCCTCCAAAAAAAAAGAGAAAAAAATACAGTTGAAGCATTCAACCTGTTCAAGCAGCCACTTTCCCTCACTGGCATTCAGATGGGCAGGGACAGTCCTTTGCAGCAGAAATCTTATAGTAAAAGTGTTAATTGCTGAAGGTTTGGGGTTTGGTTTGGCTAACCACAAATGCAAGTGGAAACAGCCTCATAGGATACAGTTGCACTGAAAGCTGGCAGGTGTTAAATAGCACACCCAGGGCTTCGGCATCCTCTGGCTCCGCAGCTTTATGGTGGTTTCTGACTAATAGGCGCCAGCTCTGCTATTACCTTTGAGGAGCCTTGGCAGCTCCTCCCTGAACCACCCCCGGGGCTCAAGTCACGCTAAGTTAGAACCTTAGTTAAACCCTGCGAGGCACAGTCCGTCCCACGAACCCACGTGTCAGACGGGGCTGCTCCAACGTCTTAAAAGGAGCTTTCCATTCTCTTGCATGTGGGCAGAAACCCCGACTCCTAATGACATCTGTATGAAACTGCCTCTTTCATGTCGAGCAGTTTCCATCCAAGACATTGAACCGAAATTTTATTTTGATGCACGAAGTGTACCTGAGGTTAGTTTCTTATAGGGCAGGAGATGGTTGCATGCAGCCATCAAGAAGCAACCACGAGACGGTTGTTTCTCCTTTCAGAAAACAGATTTTTCTCAACATCTCCCTTCTCCCCTCAACCTCCTCTTTTCACCTCTTGATCTTTTTCACTGGTAGGAACAAAAGTCTATTTGCTGCTTTGATGTATTTCTAGCACCAGGTGTCCCCTGGGACACCTGCATGTGTGCCGGTTGGGAGAGCCAAAGCCTGGACTTGCTCTGGTTTTCCAGGATGGGGCTGTTGGCTCCAGCACACCCTGGATCCCGTGTCTAAACTTTGCATGTTCATGACCTGTGTGTGCAGTGGGGTTTTCTTAGTACAAGAAGTTAGTTATTGGGCCTTTTAAGATCAGGGATGTTCCAAGTTTCCCTTTTAACTTTTAAAAAAATTGGGCCAGCTGGGAAGTTTCCGATTTCCCCAAATACCAAGCATTTCTATCTATATGAAGAGGGTTTTAAATGATCCTTTTCTAACCCTTGTGCTTCCAGCCAGAAGGCTGAGTATGGGACCTGCATGTGTGCCAAGAGCCCAGACTGGAGGGGTAGCAAGGACCAGGGCCACAAACTGAAAATGGATTTTCAGGTGGGTGAAGGGACAGCCAGTTCTCCCAGCCCTGGTGCTACAGAGTGCTGCTACTCCCACTGCAATCAAACCAGCATTAGGTCTAGGACTTCCCTGCTGGGTAGAGATCCCTGATCCCCCTGGGGAGCTGCAGGGTTGATGAGGCCAAGGCTCTCACAATGCTTGCACACAGACCACGGTGCCATGAGTAAGGAAGTGTCTCTGTGCTCCTTCTGCCATCTTGGATACAAAACCAGTTCCTTCAGTGCAGCCTTTCCCATCCAGTGCTTCATCCTGCCCTGTGTATCTCACCTCCTCACCCTTCCCCCTGCACTCCTGCCTCTCTCTTTGGCAGGTTGGATTCCTTCCTCTGCCCACAGGAAGATGTCTGCATGCCATGCTGGGGGCCAGGGGATGCCCCAACCACACGGCATCTCCCTTTCTCTCTCTCCACTAGCTCCCACTCCCCTGGGTGCCCCTGGCAGTGTTTAGGTCCTGGTTGGCAGAGGGGTAACCACTGTCAGAACAAGCAGCACCCTTGGTTTTCATGACTGGGAGCAGGTGGGGAGAGGGGAGGCAGCCAGGTGGGGGCCTGCTCTCCACCAGCATAGCTGGAGCCCGCAGCTGGCAAGAGGAGTTGGCTCAAACAGAGGTGGCTCTTCCTTGCAAAGAAAACTTTTTTAGGGAGAAATAAAAGAAGCACAGGAAATACAGAGGTTCAGAGAGGGTGAAGGGGGGTTGGTGCAGCTGGAGCAGCAAACACCTTTTGTTTCTGTTCAGCCCTTTGCAGTCAGGCCATCTCTCCCTGAGCTCTGGCATCACTGCTGGCTCGCCCAGCACTCTGCTCCCATAGGAGCTTTTCATGCTGTGTCTCCTCCAGATTGGTCTTGGGCAAACATTCTGCAGGACATGGCACAACAAGCTGCCCTGCAGAAACCTTCCCCAAACCCTGGCAGCACAATTCCCTCCTCCTCCCTGCCTGCCCCTGGTTCTGCCCCTTTGATGCTGCAGCACTCAAAGTCTCCCCTGGGGGTGTTGGAGCCTGAATCCTACAGAAATTTTGGGCTGTGCATCTCAGACCCCGTGGCCTTGCCCACACAATGGGCAGGTGCAGTATGCCTCAGGGGTAGCTTGTATTTTGGTCCACCAGAAGGTGATAAAGCATCAGGAGTGCCTGGCCCAGTCAAATTCATCCTCTGAATGAAATGACACTCTTAAAATGTAGTGGGAGAGGAAGAGGAGTGTGTTTTCCAGAAGCTGTTAGTACTGCATTTTTGCACTGGTGTATTTTCTTTTTATATATTTTATATACAACTATGATCTGGGAACTAGGTTCTATCAAAATGTCCCTTCTTGCACACCTGGCAAGAGGGAGAATAAGATTTTTTTTTTTTAAACTTGCAGAACATAGAGGAACTAAAACATCTCTGCAGATCTTAAAATCCTTGTTACTTCTGCATTCTCTCAGAAGCTGAAGATGAGCAGAGTTTAATTTTAAAGCCCTCATTCTCTGCCTTTGAAACAAACGCTCTCTTCCTTCTGATAAATGATTAAAGTACCAGCAATTTATTTTTTAAAGGAGAAGACCACAGGAACTCCTGAGCTCCACACTCTGACTCGGGTATAAATTTGTCCTTGCTGAGTTGATATTCCTGTACTTTAACCACTGTACACTTCCCACTCTAGTAACACAGGGAACAAAATGATATTGCCCCAAAATAATAAATAGAGTGACAAAGAAAATGTGGCATTACTAAAGTTTCCCTGATATGCTTGATATACCACTTTCCAATGGTGATGTTCTGACACTGAATCCAGTAATGGTGAATTTGGTTTTTCAGCGGGGTTTTGTGTACGTGTGTGTGTGTGTGTGTGTGTGTATGTACACATTGCCTTTTAAAAAAGTTATTACAACCAATGTTATGGACAAACTTGAAGGTGTAAGATTTTATTCTTCCTCTGCCACCACAGATAATGAAGTTTTATCAACTCCCTTTTATTATAGTAATCTAAAACTGTATCCTGTAATAGGGTCATAAACATTTAATGAAATGGAATGCTGTATGAATAAAAAAGAGAGAAACAGGCTTTAGGGTGGACAAATGGAGAACAAAAGGGAATCCAAGTAGCTCAGGTGTCTCTTGTCCATAAACTCAGTGAATGGTGCTTCTCCATCCTCATCTCTGGGCCAGTATGTTGCCCAGGCACCTCTTGCTTCATTCTCATCAGTGGGATTTTCCCTGGGGTTTAAACTTTATCATGCACAAAGTGAGGTGCTGAAATATGACCCTGATCTTTATGATTCTTTTTCTTTTTTTTTTCCCCCCTACCATTTAAACCCTTTCTGGTATGTTCTGGGGTGACATTTAATGCGATGTTTCACTGCACACTTAAGCTGAAGGGGATGTTGGTTCCTGTGAGCCCAAGAACAGCACAGATGCTGCCGAGCTGACACCCCCAGTGCTCTCAAAGAGCAGCTGTACATTGCTGTGCCTTGGCAGTTACAGGAACTCTGTACAATGACACTGGGAAAAGCTGACAATAAACATCAAACTCATCTGCCTTTTACCACAGACCACAGAAAGTTCAAGTGTAGTGGAAAGTTTTGGGGATTGTTTTGTGAATTACCCTTGCTTTCGTGTTCTTTAACCTTTTGTGGGGGAAGTTTTCAGGCTGGAGAAGAGGGCAGGCAGTCTATGTGCTCCCCCATTCTAGGTCTGAGAGGAGCTTGTGATCCTGCTATTCTCTTTTATGGGGTTGTGAGGATGCTGAAGAGTTTGGGAAGGATGGATGCCATACACAGGTGGATCTGGAGAGCACTAGGAGCTGAGTTAGTGGAAAGATGGGGGGTGTGTTTTGCTCTGGAAGGGTTCAAAGAGATCTTCTGCCAATGTATGCAAGTGCGCAGGCAGCCTTTGAATTGCCATGGCTCATCATCTGCTCTTGGTCCTTCAAAAAAGCACACCTGAAAATATCCATGGTTAGTTTTGGGTAGCCAGCCTACCTAAGGTATATGTATGTAAATGGCTATATGTAAATGTTATATAATACTTGCTGAGGAGCAGCTGATATCAGACAAACTGTGATAACCTGGCCTGTCAGCAAAACAAGTAATGTGGCTTTTGCCAAGAAAAAAATTGCCTTACAGCACCCTAAAATAAATACGCAGAGGTGGGGGCAGGTGGTTTGGTTTTCTTACTGACAGACATAGAAATGGTCAGACATATTCCAGATCCTTGTGTATAAGGATTGTTTGTTGGGAGCTGCTCACACTTGGCTATGTGAACCATAGTTTGTGTGTGGGGTTAAAATACACAGAGAAAAATGATCCAGAACACCCTGGTATTTGTGAGTGTGGCCTCAGTATCCTTTGTTAAATATGGTGGCAAGAAATCACTGAATGCTGGAAACTTGATCAGAGTAAGGCAAATAATATTGTTCCTCTGTTGTTATCCATTATCCTTTCATAGAGCTATTGCTGGGGACTTCTTGTTTCTGTCCTCTTTTCCATCTGTTGCCATGTTTGCAGGTATGGATTAACAGCAGGAATAAAGACTGAAATGTTTAATAATTTTTTAACAGCAAATACGAATTAAAAAACAAATTAAAAATAAAAGAGCAAGTAAACTAATTTCTATTCACTGTGCTGGATTTACTTTTTTTCCCTTGAGAATACTGAAGACCCCAAATCCTGAAATATATTTCCAAAAGTAGCGAACTTAAGTTCACGGTGGACATTTTTCAAGTTTGACTGGCAGAAATGAAAATGGAGGGAAAACACTCAACAGTTTGGGATTTTGATGGAAAAGATTGCACCAAATTGCACATTTTTCTATTTGTTGAGGTGTATTGCAAAGGACACGTCTTCAGGTACAGTAGACTTGCATGGCTGGTTGGTCTTTTTCTGTTTCTTCTATTTGGAACTAATGATTGTGACAAGTTTATAGCAGTTTGTACTAAATCCTAGCTTTTCCCTATTTTTTGGAGGGTAAGTTGTGGTCCAAAAGGACTAATATGATATAGAGAGTGATGTGACTCAAATTTTATTCTCGATGTACATAGGTTTCCCTTTGGATCTGTCACAGGTGGGCTTTTCCCTGCCTCCCCCCCTGTCCCTTTGTTTTAGTGAAAATGAGGAACATCATTGTGAAAAGGGAAGCTTTAAAAATAACATGGGATCTGGAAGCATGAGTGCATGAGTGCATTTCAAAATACACATGTGCAAGTGCTACAATCAGACACGTTTCTGAAAGTAAGCTGTAGTCGTTGTAAGATAAATGGCACCCCAGAGGAAAGCAATAAATAGCCCAAACCACTCTCTTGCTGTGCCTGGGTTCTGTGCTCCCATTATCTATGGAAAGGTAGAACCCAGGCTGCAGTTCCAAAAAACCCTTTGATCACTGTATTTATTTTTCAAATAACCTTTAAAAATATTATGAAACCACACAAAACAGAAGAGCCATTGCAAGACTGGAAATTGGCTGTGAATTTTAAAGATGCATGAAGGGCAAAATACTGGGAGGAGTGTACAGTTTCCCTTGAAACCTCCCACTGATATCCATGATACTGCAAGAAATTATTAGACCACTCAAAGCTGACTCTTTTCTACACTTTGTGTTGCTCTTTCTTCTCAGTCCTTGCTTCTTGTACATGTGGATTATAATAACTTTGAGCCCTTCTGTTCTGTGATGGTCATAGGAGACTTACAGAAAATACTAAGCACTATTACTATTAATATGTGTGGGAAGGGTAATTTAAACTGGAAGAGGCACTTATAGAGTTCATCTAATTCAACTTCTTGATGACAAAGAAAGGGCTAAATTCAAATGAAGATATTGGTTTTAAGTGCTCTGTTGAATTGAGACTTAAACATGAAAATTCAAAGGAAAAAGTCTATGTATTTTAAGCAGCTGAAAGGAAGTCTGAAGGAGCAGGAAAAAAAAAAACCCAACTACATCTGCAGGACTTAGTTATCAAAGTACAAACCAAACCATTGCTCTCAACAGAAACATAGCTGGTAAAATCATGGAAATTCTGTTTGCGAGTCTATAAACAAGGTTGCCTTGAAAACACTGTTAAAACTGGCTCTCTGGAATTTCCTCCCTCAATTCACATCATTTATGGAAACTGCCTGGATCGCAGTGGGTGTCTGGATCTCTGTGCAGATTTTGAGCTATCCCAGTAAAGGTATGGGAAGTCAGCAGGGCTAAGAGCCCTGACCTTTTTGCAGGGTTTCAGCACTGTCTTGAAGTTCTTCTCTTTTTATACCCAAACCCTGGCCAAGAGGTGAGCACATATAAACACCCGTGGGCTACGGGGTTAGTCTTTACCCAGCAGCACTGACCCTCTGGATACCATTTCCACCCCTGTATGATCCCAGTGAAATAGGTGCACAGGTGACTTTGAACAGTCTCCACATTGTCTCTCTCTGAGGGACTTCTCAGCATCCAAACCTCCAGGTGTGCTGGTGTGGGTTTGCAGAGGGCTCCTGTGTGCATTTCAGGAGTGCCCTACAGTCATTTGTTGCTGTGTAGGAAAGGTGACCGTTCCTGTTGCTGCGGATTTATCACTCGGGATTAACGTGAGAGGACAGAAACACAGGGAGTAAGAAACAAACCTCACTGCTTATGGCACAAAGAAGAGGTCTCAGTGGGCTGCAGTGGAGGGGTTGTGATCTCTGGTTTTAAAGAGTCAAGTGTTAATAAGATCAGGGTTGTCTGTCAACACCACGTGCTTAATATGGACTTGGGAATTTGCAAAGCAGAGACACCCCACTATGACTCGTGTCCAAACAGGGCTGGGCTTTCAGAAGGATGACCTGGTAGCACGGGAGAGCACAGGGACTCAGTGTGCAAACATATCCACAGATTACACAATCAAATCAGCTCCTGTTGCCTCTGCAAACATAACAGCATCTTCCCCTGCCCTCGTGCTGAGAAGCTGGAGCAAATTATCCCTCTGTGGACCTTGAATAACAAAATACTCAGGAGTGTGATGGGGTGGGCATTTTTTTCAGAATTGCAGTGAAATCTGGAAGTTAAACAGCACGAGGTTCATCTATATAAACAATCCACTCCTCCTGAAATTCCACTATATAGAGACAAATCTAGTCTGAATAAGGAAAAGAATATTCAAACAGGAGTCAGCAGAGAAAGTGTATAATTTGTGTGGGCATGAATCAGAATGGGAACTTACCTGTGTTCTTACAACCCCATGACTACGTAAGGCATAATCTGAAAATCCTGGGGCTATTTATTGCACACCTTTTTTTTCCCCTCCTCTTTTAACATGCAAAGCAATTGATGGACAAATCATTCTGGTGTTATGGATTTTTGCATGCCTGAAATCATGGCTAAGCTTTAAGTAAGGAAAATCAATAAATGATATGTAGCCCTCAGTCATGTATACAGCAGCTTAATACTATTTTAATAGTGTTATTGGTGCAGAAGAAAAGCAGAGAAGACGTATCTGCTGCTGCAGCTCAGTGTTGAGTGTGATCTCCTCTCTAGATGGAGCTCAGAGAGCCCAGTTCCTCCCAGGGGGGCTGCAGGGTGTTCCCTCTAGTGTTCCACTAGTGTCCCACTAGTGGCCACCACCTCTGGGAAATGGTGACATCCAGAGATGAATGGGCTCCTTGTTCTCCAGGTAACCACCTCATCCTCCAGCTGTGAGGATGCACATTGTAATTTGGGAGAAACTGTAATTCGGGCAAGGCTAGAAGTCAAAGTGAGATGCAATAAAGAATATTTGTACTGTAAGGCAAAGATTGGTAGTTTCTGTAACAACTCTGCTGAAGGCAGTGACCCTTCCCATATGCCTGTGCTTGGATAGGACTGTCCCTTCTGCTCCTTCCCCACTGCTGCCAAACGGTTGGGTGTGCAGGGCACCTCTGCATGCTCACAAATAGCACCCTACAGCCACAAGCCAAGTAGTTTTGTTGTGCTTGTCCCTCAGGGACAGTCTAGTGCTTCAGACCCAGGACTTGGGAAGTCAGGGTGGGATCTTCCTCCCTTGTAACACTGATGTTGTGGCAATGAATGTCCCTAAAATCTTTGGCCAGTTCCCCCTGCTGGCACTGTCAGGGGTGTTTGTGCTTGTGTACCCTAAGGACCCCTAGCCTTGATGCAGCCTGTCTTGAAGGCAGGCTGTGGGTGAGAGGAATTTATTGAGGCTGAGTTGTATATATATAGCCCTAGGGAGATCCGGAGCAACACTGTGGGCTCTGCTCCTCTAAGAGAGGCTGCTGTCACAGGTTGCCTTCTACTTTTTAATTAACCAACTATTAAACTTCATTAAATAATCTTGCAACTTCATCAAGTTCCTTAAAAGCAATGCATGAAGGTGTTTTCCTCACCTGGAGAAGTTAAAAGCTAAAAGGATAACTGTCAAATTAAGTTGGAGTATTCATTTCTGTGAGGAATCTTAAAAAAAAAAAAAAACAAACCCAAAAAAACCCCCAAAAAAACCCAAAAAACCCCTCAACCCAATTAAGATACTAGAGTACCTTGAAAACCCTTGTGAGATGATCTGAATGGATGAGTGTTCAGAAAGGGAAAACACAGTTTACCCCAGTTTCCTTTTTCCCTTGAGGCTGATCCAACTCAGGCACAGGCAGGAAGCGTGCGCATGGATGAAGCTGCTCAGTGTTAAAAAAACCTCTTCCCTGTTTAGCAATATAAGTTACTTTACACTGCCTGGAAGCTGTGATAAGAAACAGGACAGTGCTGTAGAGATACCATGCTTCAAATATTGAATAATGTTCTGCTGGGATGTTTAAAATAGCTAAAGTGCAAACTGATCACGCAGGCATAAAAGACGTGCTGGTTACATAAAATATAATACTGTCCCCTACAGCAAAGTGACACATTCTGTATAGGATATAATGTACTATATGAAATCAGTAACATATAAGAGAGTGAAGAAGACTTTCAAAGCCCAGATGGGAGCAAGGAATAATAGCAGAGAGGAGCACATGATGATAGATGACAAGAGGAGGAAATAAGAGAATTAGATTGAATCTCAGGGAAAATGGAAGTTCTCCACGAGAAAATAAATATAATCCAAAACAAAGATATTTGGTAGGAAGGAGCTCCTTATGAGGCAATCCTGTTGGAAATGCCTACGTGGATAGCAAATCAGATATGAGTGTGGAACGCGATTCTAAAATAGATGTATAAATACCAGTGTCATTCTGGCCTGTGCTGTGACAAGGAGGTAGGAGGAGACACATCTTCACACAACACACAGGTGACAGCACTTGGTAGGAAACATTCTCTTTGGGAGCCTTGATAATAACACTCCAGTGACTGGAGGCAGCAGCGTGATGAGCAGAGAGGATACCGGACTGAAATTTGGGATTCAGAAGAGATGGACCTCTGCTGGAGGAGAACTGAGCAAGTCTGGCTGAGTGGCCACCAGCTCATGGTTGGCCACTTGCAAATAGCTGATGCAGGGATGGTGGACTCTGGGCACAGCAAGTCTGAGACTGATCAAATGAAAAATCTTCTTGGATTTCAGGGGGAAAATGGTCAGTGAATCTGCTCCATCCCTGTATAGAAAGGGATTGGAGCCCTGACGCTTGTCATGTAAAAGGAGTTTCTACAGCTGATTCCCTAAGGAGCAAAAGGGAGCCCAAGTGTTATGTCAAGTGTTATCCTACTTTGTGGCAGTGGCATTTTGGGGCTACCACTGACAAAGCTGAGGTCATGCACTGTAAGGAAGCAGAGCTGAGGTGATTGGGAATGTTGTTCCCCCTCTCCTTTGTCCTGCTGTGCCCTGAAGCCAGGACTGCTTGTAGCTCAAAATGTTTCTAGTACTAGGGGTGGCCAGTGGGTGTCAGTTTTGCTCTATGAAGCAGCTGGTGGAGCTTCCCTTGTCGAAAGTAAGAAACCACCTCTTAAAGGAGGCAGTGGACAAGAACATACCCATGGAAAAATGAGGTCAGCCCCACAGCTTGGCATGCTGGTTTTTTCATAGCTCTGATGACTTTAAGAGCAGTCACAGACAGCATTTCTCAGGGAAGTTGTTATCTTAGTTTTTCCTCTTTCAGTATCTCTGATTTTAGGGTGATGACAACTAAATGAGGGTTTTCAACAGAGACCTTTTGTCTTACAAAAGAGGAAGCCACCATGTACAACCAGACAAATGCTTTATTTCCAAGGGTCACCTGCGTGAATGTGCAAGTCTTGCATCAGCCATCTAGGGCAACCTCACTGGAGGGTCGTGATTTTGTTGTCAGCCAATTAAGTCAGCTCAGTATAGTGCAGAAATCACTTAAAGATCAAGTCAACTCTAAGGACATGTAGCTACTTTGGATACAATTTCCATGGAAAACATCCTCTGATTTTAAGGATCATTTTCAACAGGTATTTTTAACCAAACTTCAGAGATTAAAGTCAAATTATACCCATGTTATGATTATTATACCTCCATCCAACAAAGCCAAACCAGCAGCAGGCCACTAGGAAAAGCATTTGCCTTTTTAATGCAAGGGGTAAGCCGAGTCCTGAGGCTTCCATAGGCCTTCATAATCAGCTCTGGGAGTATTTGGCATGAGGAAGTTTTGTTCTGAGGAGAACACTCTTTAGCAGTGTACAGATGCAATAAACCGGTAAAAGTGATAAGGAGAAGAATTTTTAAGACAGAGACGATGACAATATCTGAAGAAGTTTTTCTATTTGTGTCCTCATTCATAATGCTGTAAAATTTGAATCTTTTGTTTTTAACTTTCATAGACTTTGATGGTGTTTTTTCAGCTGAGGACAGTAGGGGAAATCTATCGACATTAGTGACATAAGCTCAGATCTGTGCACTGAAGAAAAGATACCTGATAAAATGACACCTTCTTTAGCCATCATTCCACCAGCCAAAATCTTATTTAGAAGAATCCCTTATGTTGCTAATAAACAGAAAGTAATGTTTCTTCTTCCAGATCTTACAAGAAAATGACTGTGTATGTAGCCAGGAGCAAAAGACTGTCTCTTTAATATAGAGACCAAATGATGTCTTCATTGATTTAAATCCCCAAAGGAGAAAGTACAAACCTAAAAAGTAGAAACACCTCCCTCTTAAAAACAAACAAATAAACAGGAAAAAGGAGGCATTTTCAAACCACAAGAATGAAGTTATGTTTTCTTCGCTTGCACAGTTATGTCTGGGTAATGTCTGGATGGAGAGAAATGTTATTCCTTTCATGGAGTAAAATAAGAATAATAAATAAAACTTTGGAAAATGAAGAGATCTTCTACCACTAAAGGAATCAGACTCCTAAAAAAATGCTGTGGAGCACTTCACCAGTTCAGCTGCTGGAGTGAGACACAGCAATTCTTTGCAATAAAAATTAACATGTAGCTTAAAAAGGCTGTGGTCAAATGTTGTTTCAAGCAATGCTAAGGGGAGCATAAAAAGATGCTAATGTTTTATTTTTATGATCTAAATTGTTATTTGTGGTTAATCAAAGTTAACCTGGCTCTGCTTTAAAACTGATTATATGGCCAGTTAATTTAAGGCATCTCTTTTCACTATTAAACCCCAGGACACTTCCATAATGACACTTTGCTTACAGACACAAAGAGGCAAATAAACCCCTTTTTTAAATGTCTCTCTCACCCACTTGGACAGCCTCCATCACGGGTCCCTGCCCCTCTCCCTGAGATGTTGCTGATTCTCAACACAGTTTGCAGAGGAGAAGAAATACAGTCAGCTTTATTTTCCAGGTGAAGAATAGAAATATGAACAGGGATATTCACCCACTGTAAGGAACTAATTTAGCCAGCTGGTACCTCCAGCCTCCCTCTATAGTCACCAGAGAAACAAATGCTCCTCTGGAGAGTGACTACAAGCAGGAAGTTAATTTTGGTGCTTGGAGTTCCAACAAGGATGCATCAATCTTTTCCAGGGATTCCAGAAGCAGACAAGGAATTGGAGGCTAAGCAAGGTGCCTATAGCCCAATACCCCTTGTAAATGGAGGAGGAAATGAACATCCTCCTTCAAAGCAAGGCATTGAAAGCCAGTCACCCATAATCCAGATTTGGGCTTAGACCCCAGGCTGTCCTTCACCTCTGAGATTACATTGTCAGCCCTTGGCTCAGCTGTGCTGCTTCTGGAGGTGGAGGGCTGGGCGTTTTTGTTTTCGCGGACTATTTTATGTTCTGACTTCATTACCCATGAGACTCCTGAAATGCCATTTCTGCAAGGACCAAAAGCCTGGTTTGGATGGGTTTTTCACCCTCAGCACTCACTGCAGGTGTGATACTTCACACTGAAGTGCTCCCTCTGAGTCCCTGCATTGAGCTGAACAGTACAGAGCAGACTAATTCCTGGCCTGGGACTGCCGTGCCTCTCCCCTGGATCAGGTCATGTGGCAGAGCCACACGCCTGCTGGAGCTGCTGGCAGCCTGAAAGATGGTTTACCTGTTTACTCCCTGACATCCACAGCAACCAGTTTTCAACCCAGCCTCTTCCTGGCTCCCTATAAGCACCACCTTAATGCTGCAAAAGCAGTGAAGTAAGAGGGACAAGGACTGAGGAGGGTAAAGTACATTCCAGTAGATCTATGCTGATTTTTCTGTAGCTATGCACATGGAACAGGGGTGGTGTTGTTTTTGGAAATGTGGAGAGCGAGGAGTGAAATGAATAAACAGGACATCCTTCAGGTATTTTGAAGAAAGGCCCTGCAACCACCCAAGTAGAGATGGGGAAAACAACCTGTTTAATTTGCAGGGAGATCTGCAAGCTCCTGCAAGGTAAGGCACAACATGAGCCTAAAACATGCCAGTTACTCCCCTCCTGCACTGCTCTTCAGCAAAGGAGTAGTGGAATGCCTGACTAATGTAGATGTGTCACTTGGGGAGATGGTTTAGGAGTGGGTTTGGCAGTGCTGGGTTAACAGCTGGACTCAATGATCTTAGAGGTCTCTTCCAAACTAAATGATTCTATGATTTTATACTAGCTTCTGTGCACAGTCAGTGAGACTGTCTAACTTAATGATAAGGTCAGCTCTTACTTTCCTTGTTGTTCAGAGTTGAATCTGTGTTGGAGCTGTGAGGACCCTGAAGGCACCAACAGACCTTAATGACCCTGATCAGCCTCAGCTGGGGCCTCCACCTGTGATCCTACCATGGACCAGGAGACCACTTAAGCTCAGTCTCATGTGCTGGGCTTTGTTAAGGCAATGCTGGTCTCCTGCATGGCCGTAGCTGGGGCTCTGCTTAGCCATGGACATTCCTGATCCTGACCTGCAGACTGACTTCTTTGCTTGACCTGTGACCCACCTCATCCCTGCACACTTGCCTGAAGATCAAGGCTGTTGGTTAGATCTGGCCATTGTTTCTGGCCTGGGGGCTGTGGGATGGACTTTGGCTGCTGAGGTTCCTGCCAGCCTGGCCTGGAGCACCCCTGTGGCTCATGCTGTGCCCTTGCAGGTAGGCTGGATTCCATAAGAAAATGTCCTTATTCCTCAACTCTTTGCCAAGCTTTAAAAACCTGTAGTGTAAAGCTTTCAAGTTCAGAAATGTATGCACTGGGGGCCATATCTGGCCTGTATTTCACCCAGCATGAGGACTGTGAACACAGCCACAGTATAGCAGGTAGAACCTGGCAGGTCAGTGTCAGAAGCCTTACAAGACCTGCTCCCATGATGTTTGCAGAATATTTTGGTAGAAGTCTTCTGTGTTGTAGAAGCCTCTTCAAAGCCAAATGGCAGTTTTTGACCTTTTGAGATTTGCTCTTCAAGTTAACCCTGTCATAGAGAAATGGAAGAAGTCCATTCCCACCAAAGTTTCAGCTGTTGCAAAGCTTGAGCCTGGTCGTTTGTCACTGAATGTTCTCTGGTACTTTGCAATAGTCAACATATTTGATAGCTGTAAGTGTGCCAAATTTCAACTCGAGTAACAACTGTCTATCTGCCTAAATGCCTCCAGCAGCTCCAGTAATTCAAATAGATCCAGCACACCTCTGTACTGGCTGCTTCATGAGTTTCATAATCCTGTGTTATTTTCCGTGCAGCATGGGATGTATGTAATTCTGTTGGTACTGTGGTTTCCAGCCACAAGCAAAGCAAGAGTTAATTCTTATTTTTGTTGAAGTACTAAGTGGGAAGCTAGGTCATGCATAAATCCTCATTGTGCTAGGTGCTGTACAAGCAAAGAATAAAAATGATCCCAGGCTCAAGGCTTCTCTGTTAGTAGCTTGTGTCATAATTAAATTTTGTTAGGACACTTTAGAATTTCCCTTCCTCATAAATGAAATATCCATCTACATTTATATCTCCATAATAAAAGAGAAAACCTGTACACTTTTACTGTGGATGATAAAAAAGAAAATATAATACTATTTTCCAAGTAACTTGAATGTAGCAATTGGAATATGTGGGGGTGAGGGAAAGGATCTTTGTTTCTTGTGCACTTCTGGGTTATGCACACCCAAAGTTGTCTACTTTATAGAAAAAGGAAGAAGTGTTTGTTGTGAAAGTAGTCTCATATGGAGCACACTGAATTCGGGTGAAGAGCACAGAGCAGAAGCTGCTGCCCTTTTAAAAATCGAATCTTGTGTCTTCACAAATAAAGTTCTGACAGTAGAGATAAGAAAATACAGTAACCATGTGATGTATTAGCAGAATGTTTTACAAAGTCCCCCACAAAGCATCCGCTGCTCTTGAAAAGCCTAACCAGCCCAAGTGAGAAACTATTCACAAATTTAGTATTCAGATTACATACTCTGCCTTTTCAACTGCTCTCTGTACAATGAATGCCTGTACAACTACAGTAACAGACACAGATCTACAGTTTCTGTGCCCTTTGAGCTATTATGAGTATTATGCCTCTCCATAAATTACATCTGCATGTCCTGAAAATACCAACTGTTTTAATTGGAATTAATCTATAGGCTTTTATCTTGGTGAAATACAAGGGGTACAGTATGTTGTGTCCCTTTTAAAATTAATAGAGTATGCTCTGAAGGTATTCAAGGATGTTCATTATTTTCTTTATAGGTCTCTTTATTGATGCACATAAGCATAAAACAGTGCTTCATTGTAGTAAAGAGCAGGCAATGGAATAACGGATAGATTAGTGCTTATATGGTTTTTAGATTGCCCAACGCACAGTTAAGTAAAGAAAGGTCTGTGTTTGTCCTCTTCGAAGTATATTGGGACCGGATCCAGTTTGTCTTCAAAGTGCCCCTTCTGTGTGTAGAAAAGAGAGGGTTCAGTCTAACAGCAAGTAGACGATGCAGGGGTCTGCTGCTCCGCAGGGTTTGCTGCTGTCCAAGGCCACAGTGAGTCAGATGCATCCTGTTTAGTTTGCTTACCATAAACAAGTCTGGAGTTTATGCCATGATGAGATACTATTTAAGTGAGCACCTTATAGAAGGTTTGGGGCGTGAACTCCTAGAGCACCTTGACTTTATACAGGCACATAAAAAAGGAGAATTAGAAAACTTAAAACAGAATTTACATAAAAAGCCTGGTGGTTGTTTTAAATAGTAATTCTCACCGCATGCACGTGTGTATGCGCACTCATATAGGGGTTAAATGTTTAAATATTTACCTGAATACAGGCTGAGCCCATCAAACCTATCAAAACACGTTGCTGTCAAATGATGAGGAATTAAACTCTTCTGTGAGATGGGGGAGCTCTGTTATCTGCAGTGCAAAGTGGGGGAACTGAGGCCCGTGGAGACTGAGCAAATGCCTGGCAGGACATCATGGGTCTCGAGTCAGTGGCTGTTGGCACAGCCTGTGATCCCTAGGACAGCTGGCCTTGTGTGGCAGGACACTGTCCCAAGGCAGGGAGGGCTGTGGGAAGGTTGCTTAGGTCCCGTCCATGGGAATGGAAGACACAGGATAGGGAAGCTCCAGAAGTGGCTCTTTCGGAGGTGTGCCAGAGTGACCTCTGTAATCTGACGGAACTCCCTGACAAAGCTGAAATCACTCCTGGGACACTGCTCAACAGAAGAAAAACTCTCATTGTGTTAATTTCCACGTTGTAGAAAAGGAGAACTGAAACAGGAAATAATGACTTGGCTGAAATTAGGCAGAGAACCTCTGACCATGGTTGGATTTGAGTCCTGGTCTTGTGATCCCCAAACCATCACTTGGTCTTCAAGATCATTGCATCTCCTCTGCCGAGTTTGTTGATGTAAATCACTGTGCAGCTCTTGCTGCATCCCCTGAGCCAAGTTCTGCACTGAAACCAGTGATTCACCCCCGTGTTGCTGTAGCCAGGACATGCTCATCTCTGCAGTCTTTGGCGTTAACAAGCTGGTTTTCAAAGGCAAGCCCTGTCACCTTATTCCCTGCCCCTTATTTTTCCTTGGGTCACTCACTCCTCCTTGTTTTCACAGCTTTGTTTGGTTTGAAAGCTTATGAAGCAGCGGGATTAAAAAATCAGAAATATTTACTGTAGAGGATGGGTCTGGCTTTTCCCATCAGCGTCCATGGCTCAAGCAGGTTCTAGCAGCTTTGGGAGAAAAGCTGTTAGCTATTAAATTATTACCTGTAAGGAGAGCCAGCTGGAAGCTTTCAGTTTTCTACATTTTGATGAAAAGCACCATAAAAATCTTGACAACAAGACTTGTAGTGTTTCAATGACATGTTTTGCATTTGCCCCTGCTTTTTAACGGTCTGTAAAAGTGATCAAAGACTTCAAAATGCTGCCGAGACCCAGATCTCAGGAATTTTTGACCCCCCCAAAATGAAGGGGGAGGTGGGAAAGGCAAAACTCAGGGTGCTGTTGAGTGAATTCATTTGGACAGCTTTTGGGAAGTCACTTTCCATCTGAGGAGAGTGTCTGCAAGGAGAGTTATTCTGGCATAAATGGTTACGGTATAATTACCCAGCTCCAGCTATGCCAGTTTATTCTCTGGTATAGGCAAGCCAAGTCTAGTTGTCAAAACGTAGGCGTGGGAAACAAGAAGGGTGCTTTCTAGGCTCAGCTCTGAGCTCATTCTGTGGCCTTGGACCAGTCCACTAACCTTTTTGCCTCCTTCCTATGCAGAATGAGAAGAGTTAAATTAACCACTTCACAGATGTGGTGTAATGACTAATTGGCTAAAATTTGTAGCACTTGGGAGAGAGATGTTCATTAACTTCAGTGTCTTGGGCTGGGTGAATAATTTCGTGTCTTTCCCAAAGTGGAGTTTGTCTCACTCTCTCAGGCTTGGGTGCCTCATTTGACGTGAAGTGACCGTGCTAGTAAAACCTGGGGTTTGCCTTGTTGTCTCTAAAAAGAGTATCACACTTGTGTGTAGCTAGAGCAAAAGTTAAATCTTTTGCTTCGAGATTTTGTAGCTAGGATTTTGCTTGAAAGTAAAATTTTCAGGTACCTAGAGCCTTTGACACACAAAGAGTGTGGGTAGGTAGTGACAAAGGTATTTCCACCAGTGCATGTCTGAAGCTCAGTGGTAAAATGCACAGTACCACTAAAAATCAAGGATAACTCACCATTGTTCCCATGGGTTGCTCTGTTGGGTGAAGAGGCTCAAGCGTGTATGGGCAGCCTGAATTATGATGCTTCCTAGAGCTTGCATGCTTAACTTTTCAAACTTACATTTAATAATACCCGTGTATATCACGCGTGACATACATAACCTCATGTTCCTAAAGGAGGGTTAACTCTGGTGTCTAAGGATGGCCTTGCCACGGCCACCAGCGCCCACCAGCTCCAAGGGGAGAAACCAGGGCACTGCCCCAGGGCTCCTGCGAGGAAACACATCCCACACGGACCCCTGGCCGGCTGTGGTGGGTCTGGGCCAGGCCCCCAGTGGGTCTGTGGGGGTGATCCCTCCCTTATGGGGGTAATCCCTCCTTTATGGGGATGTCCCTTCGTTGTGGGGGTAATCCCTCA